>PVLC010008529.1:0-14282 GCA_004027655.1 Graphiurus murinus | reverse complement strand
TAAAGTATGTAAATAATGCAAAAATAGACAAGGTAGTATACGCAAGACTGTAGTTTGTAAAACACTATGCTAAGGTATGGATAGAATACAAAATTTAAGAGAAAAAAAAAAGAAGATATGGCTCAGTGGAATAGAAATGAACCAGGACTTAGGAGGCCTGCACTAGTGTTCAGCTATACAACAACGCAGCTATAACATCTTGGAACTGGTCAATCTTACTCATACTCAGTTTATTCATATATAAACCAACGAGACCAAATTATGTGATCTTTATGTGTCTAGTCCTAGAAATCTATAATTTGGGTAAAAGTCTTTAAGGATTTTTTGTAGATATCAATCTGCATTCCATGAGTATTTCATGAGCATCTTCTAGGTCCCAAAAATGTTCTGAGTGCTCAGTATGCATCAGTGAACAAAAATGATGATCACTGCCTTCATGGAACTTACATGTTGGTTCACCTTCTGTGGAGTAAATATTCATTCATTTTACATGGGAGGAATTTGAAGGTCAGGGATGTAGGCAATCACCTAGATAAGTCACTAGGAAGCAGAGTTAGGATTCAGATTGAAAGCTTCTGGTTCACAGATTGTGTTCTTCCTACATTACACACATCGTGAAGGATAGAATTCAACAGAGAAACAAGTTGGAAAAAATAGAAGCTGCTGCTAACAGAGAAGGCTATTAGATAATGTCATCATATGCTCTTATTTGAGGTCTTTGATGATGCTGATCAATTTTTAAAAGAAATGAAACCCCAATGGCACAAAATAAGAAGTAGGTCTTATGAAACAGATGGTCTAGCAGATGGTAGATTGCTCTTTTTCTTTTTGGCACCTCCTGTTAAAAGAATGTGATATGCAGGATGGTTAGGTATATTTGACTTCTTGGGTCTTAACTAGTAGATATTTCTGGAATAGATACTGCTTCCTTATCCTGAGTTCAACACATTCACAAGTACAATCTGTAGCATTTCCTTTTCTGACACTCTTCTCATACCGTGTCCAGTTTTATCAACTCTAACTAGAATATTTTACTTTAAAATATGGCCTAAAATACATCAAGAGTTTCAGGACAAGTAATAAAGATACTTTTGGAAGGCTCTTATTGCTTCCAATAATACATATGACAATCATAATCTTTGGTAAAGTCAATATTACATTAAATAGATCTTCCGTGTAACAGAATTTATTAGGGAACAGCAATGTGGTGACCACTGGGAAGACATTATGGGAGATAGAAGAAGGTTAAAATGTGGTCTTAGATTTTAAAATATAGGAGAGACTTAAATAAGTATGCAAGCAATTATAATTCAAGCAGAATATAGTAATTGCCATAAAGGTGCAAAGACAGAACTTAGATGTTCAGAGAAAGGATAACTCACTTCCTTTTGGTTGGATTGGGAGGGGCTAGGACATGGGAGAGTCAGGATGAAAACACTTGATAAGATCAGACTTTGCAGGATGGTGAGGATTTTATAGTTAGAAACAATGGGGAGGCATTTCCGGATAGCATGTGTTTAAGTGTGGTAGTGAGACTGTATATGGTGCAGTTATCCACTTCAACTAAAAGATATGAGATACATGAAGGAAATGGATTGTGAGACCTTGAAAATTAAGGCAAACTATCTGAGCTTAGATAAAATTGCAATAAGGAATTACTGAATAATTTTGTGTCATAAAATTACATAATCTGTTTTTTGTTATAGGAAGACTAGTTTCTCGGGAGATGGAGAGAAATTAATATTTCCTGAGAAGAAACACTGAAGGCAGTGAGACCAGTTAGGATTTTTTGTCATAGTCCAGAGAAAAAAATAACAAGGGTCTGAAATAGATCTAGCTCTTATTAGAGGAAGAAGACAATGAACAGAAAGATGTTGAGTAAATACCACTATTTCCTTATCAGAGAGGAGTCTCTATCTTTTGCAATAATTGAAAACTGAGACTTTATCAAGGTTACCAGGTATATTAAGAAAATAGATCACTTAAGTTCTTAGGAGCTATGGGATTGATTAACTTTCTTTCCTTCAACTTTGTAAATTACTACAATTTAAAAATATTTTGTATGCATTTTCTATTATTTATATATCTATATATACACAGAGATGATGTAGTGTTTTATGTATATTTTATACACAGTCTGAGTTACTATAGTTTGACTTTTGATTTTTCCATTTTATGATGGTGCAAAACCAATATATACTTGGTAGAAACTATCCTTTGAATATTTAATTTTGATCTTTTCCCAGGCTAATGTTATATTATATATACTCTCTCATGACACTAGGCAGTGACAGCAAGCCACAGCTCCCAATCAATCACACAGTCATGAAGTAAATAACTGACTCTCTCAGTGTACTGTGATTCTAAGCTATGTTTAGTAGATTAGGTGTTTTAAATGCATGTTCAACCTAGCAATATTTTCAATTTGTGATAGGTTTACAAAGATGCAACCCCATCTATATCTAAAACACTTTGAAAGTCTCTTATACATTGAATTTCCATTTAAGCACAACCTAAAAGGTGAAAAATTAAAGCAGAATTCAAGGCGGGCTTCCTCTCAAATATTTCATTTATAGCAGCAAAATGCACAATAGCCAAACTGTGGAACCAGCCTAGATGTGCATCAACAGATGAATCGATTACAAAATTATGGAATTCTACTCATCCATAAAGAACAAAATTATATAATTTGCAGGAAAATGGATGGAACTTGAGAATATTATGCTGAGATTAGTCAATCACAAAAAGTGAAAAGTCAGATGTTTTCCTCATTTGTGAAAGCTAGGAAGGAATTGGGACACAAATAGGTCTCTAGACAGAGGAGGAGAAAACCTAGTGGAGATTTTCTCCTAAGGGAGAGATGTGGGTAAGGAAAGGGAAACTCAATAAAGGAAACACTTCAATGGACATGATGTACATAGACAAAATTATCAATGGCAATCTCAATATCACACACTGGTAGGGCAAGGGAGAGGGGTGGGAGATGGGGGGAAACTTGCTGAGTGCTGTGTATGTGTCTATTACACATTTTGCCACTGAATTTCATCATGATATATGATTACAAAGCACCAATAAAAATTCATATTATTTAATATGGGGCATTGTCTGACTCTTCACTGTGACTATATATGAGCATGCAATGTACTGAAAAACATAAAATGTATCATTAAATATCAATAGATTTTCCTCTAGCTGATCTTCCATATAATTGAATAAATTAAAATGCATTAAGGATAAAATTAATTTCTTATAGTATGTGTAATTCAAGGGCTTTTTGAAAACAAACATCTTTCTTTTAAAATAATCTTCTAAGTAAAAGCAATGACAAATAAAATTGTGTATGGAATGATATGGAGTATATATAAAAGAATTCTTTCTTCTGAGTTCTGTGCACTAGAATGGACTGAACCCAGGTTACATTCTCCTGGGAAAGATAGAAAAGTGGATAGTGGTTTACTGTGACCCAGAGCCCATGAAAAGGTTAGATTAGGCCATGCTACTAAATCACATTCTAGTACATACCAAAAATTTCATTTTGCCACACAGAGGGGGTCATTTTGCAATTCTAAACATAAACCACCAGAAATAATGTTACATCATGCCCTAGGTCCTAGCCAAATTCAATTATTCACTCTCCTTGGGTCGTGCTTCCCAAATTCTCCATAAGCCATTTCCAATTCTTCAATGATACAAGTAATCTTGCCTACCTTTAAGTATATCCATGGACTCTATATGAGCTATATATTTACATTTACCATTTTCTACCTTATAAATGTTATTTAAGGTACAGATAATATTTCCTATAATATAGTAAGATCCCTACAGACAAAGTCAAAGTCTTATTTTCATGGCCTCATGGTATCTAGCTTCAGGATCTTCCTACAGAAGTCATGCAAGAAGAGCATTTGAAGAAATGTCCAGGCATCCACTTTTCAAAAAGCACTCTATGTAATCTGTATGAAAATTAATGGAACTGAGATCAGCCAGACTCTGAAAAACAAAAGTTGTATATTTTCTCTCAAACATGGAAGCTATAGAGAAAAAAGGAAAGGGACCTCATGAAAATAGGAGACAGACCAGTAGAGTAGTGGAGAGAACTGGGGTGATGGAGGAGGGGAAGAAAGAGGAGGTGTGGGGAAGGAATAGACCAAGTAATGTTATGTGCATGTGTGAATGTATCACTATGAATTTCATAGTATGTACAATTATAATACACCACCAACAAATAGCCCTTTATTGGGCTCTTAAAAATTAAGGTAAAATAGCTGGAAGATTTTTTATACTTACCAAACTTGTTGTATAAAATTGAATGAAATCTTCTGGGTCTCAGTGTCAATTACCAGTCACCCAGACCCATCTCAGGCTGAATCAATACTTCATAAGTAGGGAAAGAACTACAGTGTTCCATGTTATTCTTCCCTTTCCATCATCTTTTCCCTCCCCTATTGTAATTTTTGGAACCAGTAGTACAATATTGCCAAAGTATTTTCTTTTTCACAAATTGAAGTTCTTCTTAAATGATCTTGTTTTTCTCTTTTTTAGCTTGTCTGTATCACAATAACTTTTATAAAGATTTCTGCCCTTATGGGAAGTAATCACTCTATTTTAAACTATCAGTAGAAAATAATGTAGTGCACACTTGTAATTCCAGTACTTGGGAGGCTGAGACCGGAGGATCTGGGTTCGCAGCCAGTCTCAGCTATTTAGTGAGGCCCTCTGCAACATAGTGAGACCCTGTTTCAAAATAAAGAATAAAGCCGGGCGTGGTGGCGCACGCTTGTAATCCCAGCATTCTGGAGGCTGAGACCAGAGGATCCAGGTTCGAGGCCAGCCTCAGCTACCTAGTGAGGCACTCCGCAACTTAGTGAGACTCGGTTTCAAAATAAAGAATAAAAAGATAGGGCTGGGGGTGTAGCTCGGAGGTAGAATGTCCCTAAATTCAATCCCCAGTACCGCAAAAAAAAATAAAATAAAATAAAGAATAAAAAATAGGTCTGGGGGTGTGGCTCAGAGGTAGAATGTTCCTGAGTTTAATCCTCCGTACTGCAAAAAAATAAAAATAAAAAATAATGTTATTCTATTGCACTGTGGAGCTTGTGCTCAAATTACTCTTTTTCAGGAACTGAACATATCCTGAGACTTTTTCTGTCTCTGCAGTGGCTGTTGTGTTGATCCCAGCCAAGTACCATGGGATTCTTTGTCACTAGTTTCAAATCTGTTTGCATAAAACTTTGTATTGTCTTGAGCTTAGTGGAATTGCACTGAACTTGTCAGTCTGTGTGGATGACTGATGTGCTGTCACAATTTAGTTTCCTATAGATCTTACCCAACACTTTTAATTTGCTTGCTGGCTTCTTTCTGACTTTTGCCTTTAACCCCACTGGGGATTAATAACAAAAAGGAATGTTATAAGCTCTCTTTCTGTAACAAATTTACTGTGCACACATTACGTGTTAAAACAATAAGCTGAAAATTAGAAAAAAAAATATTTAAGTCTCACTAGAGCCAAGGGGTCACTGAATCGAGCACACTTTTTTTCATAGTTCATTTAAAGAATTAAGAAAATATTCAAGGTGTCGTATTACAAATATGTATAATGTATGTGTATATGTGTACATGATTTGACTCATGATTTTCCACTTTATGATGATGCAAAAATAATACACAGTCTGTAAAGCAACACAATTTCAACTGGAATATTAATTATGTGTATTGTTAAATTATTGGTCACCCTAAAGCTATAATTTCCCAGTTCCTTCAGAGTCTGCAAGGCTCTGGCCATGTTGGTTTGGTAGAATGGCTCCCCAAACACAAATACCTTCCTCTGCCTTTCTTCTTCTTTTTTGCACACATATACTCAGAAATCCCCATTCTTTTCTTACGTAAAATGCCTTTCCTGAGGCATCATCTACCATATGACAAAGAAGTTTATTAAGGTGTTTTTCTAAGGAAAGTAGTTTTTTTTTTTTTTTCACAAGAGGAGTCCTGATGTCAGCTAATAAAATATTGTCTCTCAGTTACATTTAAGATGGTAGGTTTTTTTTCAACCACAGAAATGTGGATTCAAATATATACTTAATATAATCTATTTCACAAATATTTATCCACTCTGGGTAGAAGCTTTCAGGAAATTCAGAGGACTCAATCATGGATTCATCACTGAAGAAATTCAGCTCTTTTTTTAGCCACTCTAAAGACAAGGTCAAAAGGAATAAAGAATGTAGCAGAAGTCAAAATAAGCGTGGGCATGGTAGCCCACGCTTGTAATCCCAGCATTCGGTAGGCTGAGACTGGAGAATCTGGGTTCCCGGCCAGCCTCAGCTACCTAGTGACACACTCCGCAACCTAGTAAGACCCTGTTTCAAAATAAAGAATAAAAAATAGGACTGGGAGTATAGCTCAGAGGTAGAACACCCCTGAGTTCAATCCCCAGTATTGAAAAAAAAAAAAAATGCTATGAGAATTTAGATTTCAATGAACTCTATTTGAAAAGGCCTACAAAAAAGTTTTCAAGGATTACTCATTGAACATTCAATTTAGAAATGATTGGTTGTGAGTCAGTGAAATCAGATAGGCTATTAAGCAATATAAAGGACAGCACTAAAGGTTATGTCTCTTTGAGGGACATTCCAAATTGTTATAACTTTGAGATTTACACTCAAAGTAATAGCAAATGGTTTATAAAGAACTAAAGATTTGCTATACATATATTCTGTGCAATTCTTAGGCTATTCTTGGAATGAAAATAAGGCCAAATAATGATAACTATTTAGACAAAATGTTCAGGTTGTGAATAAAAGAAAAATATGCTGTAAGGAAGTTGTTAAAATATAAAAGGATTAAAAATAGTAAATACGAGCATTTATAATTATGTTTTAAATTTGATTAAATAATTTTTCATTATTTTGGCAGGATGATTAAAAAAAATGAAATGATTCTGCCAAAGCAAGAGGACAGCAAGAAAGGAAAACAACTCTCTCTCTAATAAGCTTTAAGTAGAAAACAAAGGCCTGTCATTATAGGCAGAAAAGATGGAGCCATAGGAAATACTGCAAAGCAAATTAGGTCATTAATCTTCTCACTATTGAAACAAATAGCATATTGAAGAGAGTTATGTATATAACTTGGTATCTAATGGTAACTATTTTATACAAGTGTTTAAAAAAGACTTTTAGGGATTGGACTTATTTTTCCCATATTATCAGTCATTGACTTTCAGGATTTCCTTTTAGAAACAGAATATCTCAGAGATAAAATGGATTTTGGAAGTAAATTTTTCCTAGGAACAGATAACTTTTCTATAAAAGCTCTATCTGCTGGCAAATTAATATCAATGCTTTCAACAGTAATGTTTTTCAAGTGCCCACCCCAAAACAGCAGCATTATGATAGGATTTTGTTGGATCTGAGGAACCAGATAGTCCCTGCCACCCTAGAGCCCATTCTTTGGCAAAGAGGGGCCTACTTTCTTATTAAGCAACACTTTATTTTTGAAATGACTCTAAATAGTAGGAATTTTTCTCTTATTGAAATAAAATTTGCCTCCTTAAAACTTTTAGCCAAGTTATATTTTCTGGAATCATGAAGCTTCTGAAAGACTACTTCATCAAAGTCACTAAAGAATAAAGTAGTTAATAGGATAAGGCCTAATATAGGATCCTATAGCCTGCCATTAGCAAATTTATTCTCAGTTGATACCATTTTCCACATACTGAAAAAAAATGCAGAAATGTGAACTATTATGATTTAAAACACTGAAATATGTAAGCATAAAAGGTACATTAAGAGAGATGGCATATACACACATCAAAACAAAGGACACATGTATGAATGTATCACTTTCAGTCTTACTATGATTTATATTACACCAATAGACTTATAACAAATAAGTGGCAATTTATGAGATGATAGCTATGTTAACTTGCTAAACTACAGCAGTCATTTCACTAAGTATGTCAAAAGTTCATGCTGCACACACACATATACATACACCTAAAAAAAGAAAATGGCGCCTTCATCTCATGCAATATTATGCAAATATTTAATTTTGTGTGTGTGTGTGTGTGTGTGTGTGTGTGTGTGTGTGTGTGTGGTACTCGGGATTGAACTCAGGGACATTCTACCTCCAAGCTGCACCCCCAACCCTATTTTATTTTTATTTTGAAACAAGGTCTCACCAGGTTGATGAGAGACTCATTACTTGCTGAGGGTGTCCTGGACCCTGCAATCTTCCAGTCTCAGACTCCAAGTACTAGGATTACAAGTGTGCACCACCACACCTGACTTACATCTAATTTTTATTGAACTAATCTTCATACAAGAATATATAATAATACAAAGACTTCCACAGAGTCCTATATTGAGTGGAGAGAAACTCTAAAGAGACAAACCATTGGCATATTCAGCACATGAGTTCATTTCCAATCCCCCCTTTCAGAACCTCTCTACAAAGCCAGTAATGTAACTTTTAGAGTCATAAGATAAAAAAAGAGAAAAACTATCTAAAAGAAAAAAACAGAAAAGATATGATAAAATACAATTTTGAATTTGGAAATTAATCAATTTAACAGAACAACAACAAAAATTGTGTCTGAGGAAACTAAGCTACCACCAATTTCCACTGTAATATCACAGAAAGGTCCATAAACTGGTGAGAATAATAAAGGTGAGGGTACAGGTGAGGCTGAAAATAGGATTATTTGGAATACATACATACACATTTATTTTATTTGCTTTTAATTAAAGATAAGAAAGGATACATAAAAAATTAAAAATATGCAAATGTCTACAGAATTATGAAGGATAAAAATTCCCTACCTAGACTTCTATGTCTGAAAACTCTAATAATAGTGAAGGTAAGATAAAGACATTTTCAGATATATAAAGTGTTTCCATCAGCATTCTCACTGCTGTAATCCAAAACTGACTACATACATTAGAGGAAGAAAAATATATTTGCTCATAGTTCTGGAGATTTCAGAGGTTCAATCCATGCCAGACTGTGTCTGAGGAGCTTAGGGCATGGTGGCAGAAAGCAAAGAGAGGGAGAAAGTGCTTTGTACTCACATCATTGAAGCCAAGAGAAGATAAGGAGCAAGAGGACTCAAAGACACAAGCATAGTCCCTAAGGCCACACCCCCAGGGACCTGTCTCCTCCAGCCTCAACCCACCTGCCTAGGTTACCACCTAGTAAATTCATTAAATTGATTTATCCACTGATGAGATTATAACCCTGATGACTTAATTATGTCAACTCTGAACATTCATATAATGAACTCTTCAGATGATATTATATATCCAAACCAGACATTCTGTCCTTGGCTTTTGAAAAGCTCAAGTCTATTTTATAAGGAAAAATGCATTTAGTCCATTTCCAAGAGTTCCCAGAGTACTAACAGTTCCAGCATCACTCAAAAGTCAAAAATCTCCTCTATGACTCAAGGTAAAATCTTGATTGTGAGAGCCTGTAAAAAATTAAAAGCGGGTACATGAATTCAATATACAACAGCAGTGAGTAAACAATTACATTCCAAAAGGAAGGGATAGGGCCATAGAAAGGAGGAATGGGCAAGCATTTAATCCAGCAGGGCAACAATTTAATCCCACAGTTTCATTGTTGGCATCTGGGAAATATGGTGGGAAGATATGATCAACAAGAGGCCTCGGGAGCCCTACCCCTATGGCCTGGTTGGTTGCAATGGGCATACTAGCTCTTCTAGCCTGTTTTTGGCTCAAAGCTTGCAGTCCTTACAGTTGATCCACATTTCTAGCATTTTAAATCTCAGAGGATTTTCTCAAATCCTTGACTTCACCCTCACAGCTTCAAAAATTGTCCCCTTTGAGCCTGCTTGTAGGAATTCTGACCCTGCCACATGTTACCTGGCTTTCCAGGCCTTCCTTTGAAATCTGGGGGTAAGACTTCATGACTTCTTTTTTTCCCAGCAAAACCAGCATTATGTGAGTGCCAAAATTGCCAGGACAAAAGGGTAATCATTGGAGATGTACCCTTTTCAAACAGCTGCTGCTGGATTTGACTCAGTCATGGTCACTGCCAGGCCCTTTTCAATGATAGCTTCACTGGGCCCTTGTTTCCATGGTTAGGAACCTATACTTTGAATTTCCCTAACCACATTTCTTTCTTTAATCCTATGCAAAACATTTGAATTCTCTTCAACCAATTTACTTTCCTCCACAACACCATCTCTCTGGGCCTCAGTTGTACATCCACCTTTCTGGCCCAACTGCAAATCTATAAAGTTTCTCTTCTTTGTTTTTTGCTTCTGAAATTCATGTACAATTGGTTGTACAAGGACATCAATATTCATACTACAGTCTGGATACTTTGTTGCTTTGAGATTTCTTACAACAGTTTAATCAGTCTATCGTCTTTAAATTTGGCTTCACACAAAGTTTCAGGACATGGGCAAAAAGCTAGCAAGTTTTTTGCCAGAATGTAACACATGTAGCATCTATTCCATTTTCCAATGGAGTCCTCTTTGCCTTCTGAAATTTCCTTCGCACAGTGTCTACAGCCTTTCTATCAGCATTCTGCCCTTCCAACTTCCTCTCACAAACTAGTTCCAAAAGCTCACAAAACACATGGTCAGACTTAGATGCGACAGTGACCCCACCCCTCCAATACCAATTTTGATTTCAGTGTTCTCGCTGCTGTAATCCAAACCAACTGACCACACAATTTATTGAAGAAATATTTATATGCTCACAGTTCTGGAGATTTCAGAGGTTCAGTCCATCCATGTCAGGATGGGTCCCTGGAACACAAGGCATGGTGGCAGGTGGCAGAGAGAGGGAAAGAGCATGAGCTGTGTTCTCACATCACTGAGACTGGAATCAAGAGAGCAAGCAAGGGGATTCAAAGATACAAGCACAGTACCCACAGCCACACTTCCAGGGACCCACCTTACCTCACCTTGCCTAGGTTAACACCCAGTAAATCCATTGCAATGGATTTATCCATTGATAAAATTACAACCCTCATGCCTTAATGATATCAACCCTGAACATTAATACATGAGCTCTCAGGGGACATTCTATATCTAAACCATGACATAAAGTTTTAGAATTTTTATTTCCATTAATTAATTATTTCTCAGGAAAACATAAAAAGATGTGTATAAAAAAATGAGAATAAGCCTAGAAACAGGAAAGTCCTGAGAAGTCAACTGAGTAGCAGACTCAGAGAGAAATTCATCTGTATTGGAGGCTGAAGTCAGATGGCTCCAGATGTCACCAAGAAAATGATGAAACTAAGGTATTATTGTCTGAATGAATTCATAAGCTTTTTACTCAATGACAAATACAATGGAAGCTAAGCAAAACAAAATTTTTTTACAAAAAAGGAAATATGTATCAAACATATTAATACCAAACATTAATGTTGTCTTTCATATGCACTTCCTTACTTATCTTACCATAGTCTTAGCTCAGATTCTTATCAGTGCACTTCTGGAACATTAAAATGGCCCTTAAACATGTTTTCTGGGTGCCAAAACAAATAATTATCTGGAGTTGGAACCCTACTCCAAATATGCTTTTCTGCTTCCCATATCTTTGTTATGATGCTCAATTGTCCTGAGGGTTGGAAACATGTTCCCATTAAGTTCCAGGTTTTCAAATCTGTGAATATTTTTTTAAAAAATGGATACAAATGTATTAAAATAGGTTAAAAATCATAATCTAGAAATATATTTCATTTATATATTTTTCACATATATGAAGCATATATTTTTTTCAAAAACTCTAATCATTCACCTATTCCTTTTCTCAAAAGAATAGAATACTAAAACATAGTTTATTTCAAAGTGATAATAAATGGTATATTTGAGGCTCAATTTAAATTTTTATAGGTGTCCTATATATAGGACAATGTGTCACAATAGACTTAAGTACTGGCCCAGCTCAAATTCCACCTCAGTGAACCACACCCAATTCTTACCACTTGGCATTGTAGTCATTCTCTAGTTTTCTTCCTCTAAAACATTTTTGTACTTCTAAAATTGTTCTTGTATCTCTTTAAAGATACATGTAATCTTTGAGTCACCCAAAATGTCCAGTATAGTATTTTACTCATAGTATGGGCATGATGAATGTTTAATTAAATTTAGCTCAAATAGCACAATTTTGGATCAAATAAAAATTACCTGATCATTTCCAAAGCAGTACCTACATGAAAACTCCTGACTTTGCCACTATTTATAAGTCTTATCTTTCCAGAAAAACTTTGAATTTTAAATGTATTCATCTTTTAGTCATTTGGCAATTGTTGAAATTTCAAGTTACTTAGTTTTGAGAGATCATTAGTTCATGTCGGCACATTTATCTTATTTCCTTTAGCTCATTTTTGCTTCATATTGGAAACCTATTTTTCTGAGGTTTGGACGAAAGAAAATTAATCTGTCCCCTGAGGTGAATAATGCCTTAGATAAAGGACAAGTCAATGCCTGGATAAGCTGTAAAATTCCATTGTTGTACTCCATTTCCTCATAGAGCATTTTAGGAAATTAATTCAAAAGCACTATAACACTTTATCACATTTTTGGCATATAGTAAAACACATAAATAAGAGAGCAAAACATACTTTAAAAATTGGAAAACTGACTAGAACTCTATCACCAAAGTATTGATGAACAAAAGCATGGTTTAGAACCAATAATGCCAATAACAATCCCATAATTCAACTTTTAAAAGTTGGGCTTCCTTATGTACTTTCCCTTATGTATGAAGGGAAAGACCTTGCTTTCACTTCATGAATTGCTAAAATAACACGTAATATTTCAATGTGGTAGACTTAATTCACAAAACATTTTGCATATATACTTTTTCAAAACTACAATTTTAACAAGAAGTTTCCAGTAAGAGTTTAATTAAATATACAGTATAGCTAAATTATATTATTTTCATTTCTTAAATAACAAATTATAATATTTAAAGCATTTATCCAAAATACTAGAATAATAATATTCAGAACACCTTCAATTTATTAACTAACACATTCTGTACAAGTTAGGGTTCTCCAGAGAAACAGAATCAAGAGGAACTACAAATGTATCATATACAAGACTCATATCTATAACCTCTTCTATATACCCTCTTAATGGATATATGGACATAGAAAAATTTTATGATTATGGTGACTGGAAGTCTGAAATCCAAAGGAAAGCCTGGCCATATGCCAACTTTTAGAGGGGGCCAGTAGGCTTCATGCTCAAGCAAGATTTCTGTATTTCAATCTTGAAGCAGAATTTCTTCTCCAGAAAACCTCACTTTTTGCTCTTAAGACTTTCAATTGGATAAGGCCCATACACTATACTTAAAGTCAACTGATAGCAAATGTTAATCATATCTATAAAATACCTTCACAGAAACATTTAGACTAGCATTTGATCAAACTACTGGGCACCATAGCCTAGCCAAGTTGAAACAGAACATTAACCATCACACTCTTAGTCAGTAAATGTGTCTTGAGCACTTCCAAGAACTTGCTTCTACTCCATAGTCCTTCCCCAAAAGCCATAAAGGTAATGATTGAACCAAAATTTGAAGGATGAGCAAGAGTTATTGAGCTGGGCAAGAGAGAGAAAGGAGACAAAGTCAAATGCAAAAATTACCTGCATGACAAAAAGAGGAGGCAGATGCATTTAGTTTGCCTGGAACAAAAGATGCAGGTGCCACCAAGGCAGAAAATTGAGCTGAATAAGTAGTCAGATGACAGAACACAAAAGGCTTTATGTGCCAACCCATAGCAACTGAACCATATTCTGAAGGCTTTTAGAATTCATCTAAAAGTAGTTATGCAATCAAATTGGCATATCGACTTTATTGCAGGGCTAAGAGACTGTTAAGTTGGAGAGTGACATAAAGTTGCTAAAAATTTGTGAAGATGTATGGCAGTGAGGTGAAAGGAGATGGAGAAGAAAAATTTAATAAGTAGAGGCAAAAGGACATAGTAATTAATTGATGTATCCTGAGAGATAGAAACATGTGGTAACTTCATATTTGGGGTTTGGATAAATAAGAGCATGAAGATGCCATATTACAAATTTTGGTTAAAGAAGTAAAGCATACTGTAGTTGGGTGAAATATTCTGTATGTGTCTAACAGGTCCATTTGGTTTATGGTATTATTTAGGTCTGAAGCGTCTTTACTGACCTCTTTTTTTGAAGATCGGTCTAGTGATGTGAGAGGAGTGTTGAAGTCTCCCAGTATTAGTGTATTGGGATCTATGTGTGATTTTATATCATGTAGAGCTTGTTTCATGAAAGT
>PVLC010008528.1:0-58922 GCA_004027655.1 Graphiurus murinus | reverse complement strand
AATATGCATGTGTGATAGTGAAAACATTTGTTCTGAGATAGACAAAGAATGTTCAGCAAATAAAAGGGATAGAGAAGAGAGCAAAGTCCCTGAGAACACAGGAAGAAATGGGTTGTAAAATTACAGTCATTACAGAGCATGTGTTTCTCCCTCTGTAATATGAGATGGAAAGACAGGAGAGGCACATGTGCAGGAAAAGTTTTTCTACTTAGGACTCTATGACAGATTGGAAGTCTGAGGCATATCCACAAAAATAAAGATACCAGAATGAATACTTTTCAATCGAAGGATGGTAGAGAAGCTATGAAAATGTTTTGAAAGAACGAAACTGAGATCTCATTAGGGACAAATTGAAAGATTTCCAGGCAGCATTATGGAGCCATTTGTATCCACGGGATTATCAATATGTCAGATTGTTCATGCAAGAAATACTAGTAGCAGTAATTAGCAAATACTTATATCTTTATTAAACAAATTAAAATTGTAATCTAGTTGCTTTGAAAGATTGGGATGGCATTTTTGCTTACTGGACTATTTATTCAAGTTTTCAAATGCTGAGATTTAACCATACAAATTTTGTCCCAAACCAAAAGGCACCTAAGAGAAAGGGAAACTTCAAAATCTTCAAAAATATCATTGCTCAAATATAGTGTAAATATTCTTCATAAATTTTTAAAACTCATGTCTCAAAGAGGTTACATAATTAATTAATTTATCTGAATGTTTTTGACTACCACATAATAATTATGCATATTTATGAGATACTATGGTTTTGTTTAGATTTATGTATATATTGTGTAATGATTAAATCAGGGTACTCACCATATATATTTCCTTAAACTTTTATCATGAGTTCATGGTTAATACACCAAAAATATTCCATTTTGAGATATAAATTGCATGATAATTAATTCTAATCACTTTACTGTGCCATAAAATATTTGAACATATTCTTCTTATAACTATAATATTTTATCTGTTGAGCAGCCTTCCCTTCCCTCTCCTGCCTAGTCTCCCCAGCTTCTGTTAACTCTCAACTTCTATGAGACTATGAGATCACCTTTTTGAGATTCCACATATTAGTGAGATCAAGTGATGTTTGTCTTTCTGTCACTGGCTTTTTACACTTACTATAATACCTTCCATGTTGATGAAAAACTATTTATCTAACAAGGAGTTGATATCCAGATTTTATAAAGAACTCAAATAACTGGTGGCAAAATAACCCAATTAACAAATGTGCTGAAGACTTGAATAGACGTTTCTTAAAATAAGATTTATAAGTGGCCAATAGTTATTTTAAAAAATGTTCAACATCACTGATCATTAGAGAAATACAAATTAAAATCACAAAGAGTAATATAATTTTAAGAACCTCATTAACAAAATAATAAGTCAACCCTAGATTTTTCCAAATTATTTGGAAGAAAAAAGTAGACTTTATTAATGTATGATTTTGTTTCTCAACACTTTCCTTAATTTTATTTTTACTGTTTTATTATTAGAGTACTGAGATTTTCACTAAATAAAATATAATGACATACTTGTCACTTGCATTTCCTGATGGTAAGACTTACAAAATAAATTATCCAAGACAGCAAAAAGGAGAATCAAAACAAAGTTGACATCATTCTTAACTTGACTGAGAATGTAAGATGTGGTATAAAGAACACAGGAGTGTGTTCTTAGCTAAAATCACTTAGCTAAAATTCCAGTCTGGAAATATCTTAAAACAGTTCCTAAACTCCTATGGATATTATTGTCTGCCAAAACAGATGATTAAATTAAATGATCTCTTGAATCCTAATATTTTTTAGATTTCCTACTCTTCTTCAGGTCAATTAAAGTTGGGAATAAAAGAGTTCCATTAGACTCATAGCTTTATACAATTTTCAACTACACAATAGGAAATGTTCTCGACACAGTGATGCTATGTGGAGGATTAACAATACCAACAACACCACTTAGCGATCCCTGCTTTGTCCTTTCAAGACTGGCTTCCTGTAACCAGCTCACTTCCATGCAGGATCTGAGTTAGATCTTAGAAGGCAAAGTGGACAGAGTGAAAATTAATGTGAAGTAAGGAGTGGAGTACTATGGATATGTTCAGTTTGGTACTTTCTTAGCACTGGGTGCTCCTTTAAATTAGGGATATAATTTCTTGAAAGAAAATGGAAATCATAATAGACTAGACTTGGGAGAGACAGGGTTGAGGTGAATGAGAAAGTGCCATAGCATCTATAACCTTCTCAGCCCCAGTTTTTATTAAGTTGCATTGCTTATATTCACTATTTATTGTTAGAAACACAGTTTTAGAAAAATCAGAGGTGTCAGGAAAATCAAACATAAACAGCCAAAAGGAGTTCTAAAAGAATAGTAAGCAATTGATCCTATAACTACCTAGCTAATGTGTAATAGTCACAATTGACCTGACATCTGGGAAGTGAATGAAATATGAGAAAAATAGCTTGATGCATGAATATAGTAGTTCTAATTTGGTTTAACTCTAGTAATGTTCCCTTTTTACAGAGTTCCTCTGCTGAAGAAGTGTAAAACTTTTCCTCAATCTTCACATAACTAGGCCTGATGCCAACATTGGGAAAACTAAAGATTGAGAAACTTTTCAAGTTTGTATTTACTATTGAAAGGGTAAATGTAGTCAAATACAACTTACTCAGAGACTTGTGGATAGAAGCATTTTTTTATATACCTTAGTAGATTAGAAAATACAGTTAATGGAAAATGTATTGAACTGTTTGTCTATGCCTTATCTGTAAATGTTACACTGCTTTAGCTATTAAATCTTTTGAATGATTTTGTATCTAGAAATCTCTTCCTTAAGATATATTATGCAAATAATGATAAACTTTGACTTTACAATGCTTTACATTATGCAAATTGTGATAAACTTGATTTTTCAATGCTTGCCTTTCATTTTGTAATTAGATGGTTCAGTTACTGATGCATATGATCTGTTTAAAATCATTTGTAAATTTTCATGGGAAGCTTTTGCTGGTCTTCACATTCTGCATGCATGATATGAACACATGATATGTACACAAGCCCAGGAAAGCTGGCAGAATATAGAAGCTGAAAAAGACAGGTAAGATTTCTCCCTGGAGCCTCCAAAAGCAGTTAGTCCTCAAAACACTTTGAGTTTAGCCACCCAATAAAAAACAATAATAATAATAAATAAAATAAAAATAACAGATCTTGGTACCTGGATGTGAGCTGCTGCCTTAATAGCTAAACATGTAGAAGTGGCTTTAGAATTGAAAAAAGGGGAGATGGTGGATAAATTTGAGAAACATGATAGAAAAGTTCCTCTTTCCTTGAACAGACTGCTAATATAAATACAGATGACAAAGGTGTTGCTTGTGAGGTCTCTGAAGTAAAGAGCATGGTACAGAGAATACGTAAATTGTCATAATCAAACTGTTGGTAGAAATACAGATGTTAAATGTATTTCTGCTGCGGGCTCAGAAAGAAACCAGGAACACATTATTGAAAACTAGAAGCAGGAGGATCTTTGGAGTCAATGGCAGAAAGCTCACTGAACTGTGTTCTAGTTACATAGAAACAGAATTTATAAGCAATGAACTTGGGTATTTGGCTGAGGAGATTTTTAAGCAAAGTATTAAAGGTATGTCTATTTCTTTCTTGCTGCTTCTTATAAAATTTCAAATGGAAATAGATGAATTGAGGAAATAACTATTCATCAAAAGGGAGTTTGGTTTGGTAAATTGTTAGCCTATCTTAATTGCAAATAATGAAATTAGTAGACTCACTGCCAGCAAGGTGTGCTTTAGAATATAAAAAGCCAAGGGTGTAGTGAAATAGCCATATATGGTGTCTTGAAGGATAAAAATTGCAGAGAATTTGAGAACAGAAAGGACTCTGAAGAGATTAGACATGTAGCTAATGAATTCTTCAGCCATCTTTGCAGAAGCCAGGAAGAGAGATTGGATTGTTTAAGGAAGCTCTTTGGAGGAGTCTCTTACCTAATGGAGCAAATCTCTGTGATATACACAGGGACACACAAGATTCTCCAGGATATTATATCAGCAGAAACACTGCCAGCTTGAACTGAAAGGGATGGAGATAGGACAAAATGAAAGAAGGCAGTCATATTCCCAAAACTGTAGAGGGTAGAGAGAGGCTGATAGAAGTACTCAGTTGCAAATATATACTACCCTGTGGTTAGAAGTGGGTAAGACTCAGATGGCAGAGCTGTAGGCCTAGATGGACTATTCCCAGGGCTAAAAACTTAATGAAGTTTGCCTAGTTGTATTTCTAAAAGAATTTATTTTGGGGAGAAGGAGTAGCCACTGCTCCCCCCTTGTCTTTTATCCTTCCTAAATTGGAAAATCTATAATTTGTATCCCATCCCTGCCACATAATTATATTTTGTGTGGGATTAGCTTTCTTTCTTTCTTTTTTTTTTTGTATATACTGTATATACTGGGAATTGAGCCCGGGGACACTATATCTCTGAGCCACACCCCTGGCTCTATTTTTTATTTTTATTTTGAAACAGGGTCTCACTAGGTTGATGAGAATCTCACTACTTGCTGAGACTGTCCTTGAACCTGAGGTTCTCCTGGCTCAGCCTCCCAAGTACTAGGATTACAATTGTGTGTCACCATGCCTGGCTGCAATTAATTTGCTTTCTAGTTTCATCAATCTACATATAAAAAGGATTTTTTGCCCAAGGATGGAATATGGAAGAGCCTTAAGTATATCTGTGTTAGATGATTTAGATGATGATATTTGGAATTTTTGATCTGATAATATCTGATACTTTTATTTTGATACTATTTAGATGAGATTTGGGAATTGCACTGTAAGAGATTGAGGTTTGGGATGGTTTGAGTGTATTTTGCACAGGATGGATTGAAATCCCTGTGAGTCAGAGAGTAGACTTACTAGGCTCAATAATAATAATCTTGGATTATGTCCGTATCTCATCTCTAGAGCCTGTGGATATTATCTTGTTGGAGAACAGGATTTTGCAGATGGGATTAAGCTGATTATGTCATTATGAGAGAGTATCCTGGATTATTTAAGCCAGCCCCATATAATCAATTATCCTTATAATTGCGGTTAGGGGATTCAGATAAAGGAGGATCCACATGATGGGAAAAGCAGAGATTGGAGCAATGTGACCCTAAACCAAGGGAAAACAGTAGTCACATAGCATACTCTAGTTAGAAAAGCATGGTTACATGTTGTTATATGCACAACCCATTTATACACACAATTTTAGGTAAACACCAAATGCTTTCATATAGAAAAATAAATTTAAAATAATTGACATCCCTAGAGTCAAGTTAGATTCAATTGTATATTAAAGCAAGGTTAAGATTAAATATATGACTCTCTAAACTGTCATCTGAGAGAATTATCATAATAACTACACACTTTTCTTAATCTCTTGTAGGAGGAATGTACTCCAACTGATTTCCAGACCCTAAAATCTATTAACAACTACATCAAAATAAAGATACATAAATCTCAAAACTCATTATATTTCACTTTAGTTTAATCAATAGCATACGTGCAAGCCATAAGTTACATTGAATTATTATTAGATAAGGAATGTAAATGGAGTAATAATAAAGTATTATAAGTTTGGACCAGTCTAGTTTTAATAAATATGATTACTTATTAAGACTATCTTTATGTCCTAGAAATTACTGTGTTCTCTACGTACATATTGTATTGCTAGTATATTGTCTACAAGACAAATATTTTATTTGTCTTATAGGGAATCTTAGTAATAGTCTCATGGTCTTATAGATGTCTATGGTAGTTACCATCAAAGCTCATATAATCAATTATGTCATGTTTTCTCTGAATCTGGAGCCAAAGGGCTTCTGCTTTCATCAGACAAAATATAGTATGTAACTATCTCTATATATCTATCTATATTTTTGGCTATATAGAATATAATTTTTAAAATGTGGAAATGCACTTTACCTTTGATAAAATGCAATAATAGCTCTTTATGTCCCAATGTTCATTTTATTCTATTACAATATAAATAAATGGGGAAAGCCACTTAGCAAAATTCAGTGAACTTTAGTACTATTTTCTCATAATCACAGATGCTATAATACAGACAACACAGAACTCCATATTTAAAACTATCTAGATAAATTAATAAATTATTCAATTTAATGACTTTCAGTTATGTGGAAAAGTAACTTTTCCAGAATCAATCTGATTAAGAAACCATCTTTGTGTGTGTGTGTGTGTGTGTGTGTGTGTGTGTGTGTGTGTGTGGTACTGGGAATTGAACCCAGAAGTATTCTACCTCTTAACTACAGCTTTCAGCCCTTTTCTTTACTTTTTCTTTTTAATTTTTGTTTTGAAACAGAGTCTCTCTAGATTACTGAAATTCTAAGTTGCTGAGGCTGGTCTTGAACCTGTGATCCTTCTGTCTCATACTCCCAAATACTGGGATTACAAGAGTAAGCCATCATGCCTAGCAAACATTCTGATTTTAAACATAAATAAATGGTTCCCAAATATAAGACAATGTAGTTCCACCACATTCTTCTTTGATTTAATACATAGTCACACTTTCATCTTGCAGTTTTCACCAGAAAATAAGGTATCCAATTAATTATTTTTACAGTACTGGGGATTGAACTCTGGGGCATTCTACCTCCAAGCTACACGCCAATCCTATGTTTTATTCTTTATTTTGAAGCGAGGTCTCACTAAGTTGCAGAGGGTCTCACAAAGTAGCTGAGGTTGGCCGCTAACCTGTGATCCTCCTGTCTCAGCCTCCCAAGTACTGGGATCACAAGTGTCTGCCACCATGCCTGAAAAACTTTATTGTTTTAAAGATGGAGAAATAAAATGTCAACAGATTGATAGCAAACTTCTTCTGTTTTGTTTTCATTTTGTCCTTTAAAATATAATTTTGCTTCTCCCCTTGGGATATAAACCAAGAAAAAATTTTTTCCATGTAAACCACTTCACCAGATCTGCAGGCTAGAAGACAGTTTGAAATGATCAATTCTATGAATTAAACTTCAATAGTAAGACCTCCAGTTTAGAACTGAACTGGCATATTTATAGCTTAAGGTTCAGAGAGTAAAAGCTTGGTCAGGAAATGATTCAGGAATTTAGACATTCTTTAAATAGAAGCACTTGTCTGCTCTGTACTATTTGGCCAAATTCTCTATAAAAATATGGTATTGCAAAAATAATTTAGGAATTTCAAATATTCTGCTGAAACTTTTCTTTCAAACACAAATGATTTGCTTCAAATATATGTGTGTGTATACATACATCTAGATATTCTCACATATATTTTACATATTCATAGACTATGACCTCTTCATTTATTTTCATATTAATAATAATAGTAGCTAATAGCTACTATTATAATTAACACTAGTCTTAGTATTCTGCATGGAATTACATGTTTAATCTTTACAACAACCCTTTAAGGCATGTTGTGTTGTTTCCATTTAATAAATTTTTAAAAAGAAATAGCTGTTAAGCAACTTTTCCAAAATCATACTCTCACAGTGCTACAGAAACTTGAACATAATCAGAGGCCAGAGTTTATCATTAAATCCTCATCATAATGATGAGAGTGAAAATGTTTACCTCTTATATAATTAAAGATATTGAGCAAGGCAAAAGAAGATCTCATAACTTATGGAGAGTCAAACAATAGGTAACAGTGTTTGGAAAATTTCACCCCATGTAATTTGTTTCCAGAAATCAGTTTTGGCCACTTCAATATATTGACACTGCTATACATTTACCATCTTATAACCAATAAATATAGAAAGTTCTAATGCTTCTATCTCAAAAGTGTTTCAGTTTGAGAGGTCATGGAAATAAATATGCCTGTTAAATACTTCTCATTCCTTTACCTAGTACTGTGGATAATTATAAAATATGAATCTTTTAAATGATTATTAATCTACCCCATTTCTTACCTAAACTGTAACCCATTTTACCTGCAGCTCAAGACCATCTCTGACTTGTTGGTCATTTCCAGTTCATTTGTTCCTTAACATTCAATTCTCACAATAAAGTAAAAGAATCAAATTTCTATTGTAAATGTTATAAAACACTGTCTCACTCTCTTTGCAACCTCTTTAAGAAACTTCCCAAGCCAAATGTGGTGGCACATGCATGTAATCCTAGTATTTAGGAGGCCAAGACAGGAGGATTGCAGGTTTGAGGATAGCCTCAGGGATGTAGTGAGGCTTTCAGTAACCCAGTGAGATCCTATTTCCAAACAAAAAATAAAAAGAGCTAGGGATATAGCTTGAAGGGAGGTAGAATGCCCTTGAGCTCAATTCATAGTATTACCAAAAAAAAAAAAAAAAGCAGAAAATTACTGGCCAAATCACAGATGTTACAAATACTGACTTCTGCTATCATTATTCCTTACTTGCTTGCCCTAGTCTTTTAAGCCATATTAGCGTATGTAGATAAAACTCATTAAAAGTACTAACTACAATTCTAGGCATTTTACACATATCATTACGATTATTCACAATATGATCTAGCTAGGGAGGTACTCTCTTTTAAGATAAAGAAACTTTGAAAGGATGGGTATTTTACCCAAGATAAACTAGCCAGAGTAAGATGCAGATACAGGATTCATCTTCAGTCAATATGTCTTAAAGACTGAAATTATTTAGAGAAACAGAACTCACAATATGGTTAAAGGTCTCAAGACAAAACCCTAATTTAAAATTAAGTAGTAGGTAATTTTCTTTATAAAATTTTTATGAATGAGTATAAAACTGGAAATACTGTGTTTTTCATAACTTAGAAAACCTTCTGGATAAAAGTTGTTTAATTTAGTAGACATTTAAATTTTCAAACAGCAGTTTTTCCACTTCATGAAAGTCAATGTTAGCAATAGAATAAGAACCAGTCAGCTGACTTATTTTTCAACCAGTTATGCAAATGTATTATGAAAATATCATTTCTGTCTCCAGTATGAAAAGACTGATTAAAATGTAAATTTTCTATAAGATTTCTGATAGCCACAATAAATATAAAATATGGAGATATTAAAAGCATTATCTACTATAATGGTAGACTTTAATTTTAAACAGGTTATAAGCCTCCTAATACGAATATAGTTATGCAGTAGGAAAATGAAATTTATGTCATAATAATTTAACTACATTCCTTTCTATTTTATACATTTTATTTATGCTTTTTCAAGAATTGCATTATCAATGCATTTCAATACATACCTTGAAGGCAAAAGTTTGAATTCCAACTGATTTTTAGTCGTCTTCATCTTTCAAATATTTAGAACATCAATTAGGTTAAAATGATTACTTTGACTTTCCCTATGCTTGTACAAGCATGTTGTTTCTTATTATTCCAATTAATTATATCCCTTTGAATTTTTAGTCCATGCTGTTGTAAATGTGTCCATATGTTCCAGGTAACTGTATTTTTACAAAAAAAAATGTTAAATCCAAAAAGAGAATTACACCTATAAATGTATATATAATTGAAAATACAAGTAAGTTGGTCATGAGAGACTCCATGTATTTTCAAATCTTGTTTCTACTTCAATTTTACAACCTGTTTTTTAAGGAAGAAGGTCAGGTCAGGTAAAATTGAAGTTGACTACAAATAAAATAAGAAATATTTTAATTATCTAAGCAATGCTAGATAACAGTGGTATAGATTTGGGTAGCTGACACTGATAACTCACGGTTTTACTCTCATCTTTGTAAATATCATAAACATATTTTTACCCTAAAAGTGGCTGAACTCTAACCTTGATACCAAACTCTGGTATCTAGTATCAATTTATGATATAAAATATTAAGTTCTATAGACAAATTTTTGCCATCAAGTAAGAATACATTCAAGTAAAAATACCTTCCTAGTTGTTTCATTCTGAGTACATTTGCATTCAGTTGGCGCTCATTGTACAAAATGAAATGGTGTATTTTTGTATTTTTTCTCCTTTTCTTCTAGGGTACCTCTCCTCTATCTCTATTACAAGGAGTTTTGTTTTTGTTTTTGTTTTTTGCTATTTTTATTACTATGGATCTGTAATATGGTTTGAAGTCAGGTGTTGTGATGCCTCCTGCATAGTTCTTATTTTTTTTATTACAAAAGTTTTGTTTGTATTGTTTTTAATGTGTAACACCAACAGGATTATATGAGATATACAGAGGAACTAAAGATATATAAAAGTCAGTGCAATTTAATTTGAGTTTCTCAGGGGGAAACCCAAAAAATTTTTGATATTCAGATATTTATAATAATGGAGTATCAGAAAGATTTGAAGAACTGACCTCTAAAATAAAAGTTGGAGAAACATATAAGTTAAGAAAAAGGTAGTAAGTAATTGCTAAAAAGACTTTGATGTTGTTGAATTCACCTAACAGATGACCTGGTGGGCACCCATTAACCTGGTTCCATTCTACTCACTTTACATGGCAGCTGAAAAACACCAACCAGCTAGAATAATTCTTGTATTTTAGGAGAAAATGTACTTCCATCATGAATGTTCAGTACACAGGCATAGGGAACTTGAAATATTTTCTAGGTTTCCTTCTAGTTTATTTCCAGAATTGATGGTGCTATAGTGCAGTGATTATACACTGAACTGTTCCAGTGACCAGATAGAAACATGATTCATCTATTGCTCAAGTTAATAGAAAATCAGACAATCAGCTGATACACAAGGTCTACTATGGAGTAATAACGTATGGTTGCAAGTCTGATGTATCTTATACTTTAAGGAAGAACAGCAAATGCAGGGGTCAATTAATTTCTGAACCACACAATACTGATTGAGATCAACTGAGGTACTTGACTTACCTGATTTCTTAGCACTATTTGACGCTCTTTATTATTCTGTTCTTCCAAGTATGTATATTTTAGTTTTGTTTTTAGACAACTTGGACAAACTTCTCTGCTTACATAGATTTTATTTTCTCCTCAAGCTTCATGTTCAGCCTGAATATCTTTTGTTGTTCTTGTTCCTGAATCTAACCCATCTGACCTTGAACCTCCCAAGTGACTATCATATAGATAGCTTGAATTCAGCATAAGTAACATGGAAATTATGATCTTCTGCACAGCCTGCACCCTCCTTTGAAGTAGGTATTCAGCAAGTATAGTGAACACTCATTCATTTTCCCAACTGAAAATATGCTCATCATTCCTGACTTCTCATTCCTCTATCAGAAATCCTGCCAACCAAAATGTTGTCTGAGTTTTATGGCCCTCCTGTCAGCCTCTTGGTTAAAGTCTCCCAAATCCTTCAGGACGGTAATCAAATAATATCAAATGGCAACATTTGATATTATGTAATAATAGTAATTATTCAATGTAAAATTTACCTATGCAAGTTTATATAAATATAAATAATTATTATTATATTCCTCCCCAGTATTTCCATGGGATATGGAAATACTATGTTGTCTGATGAGCCTAAATGGCCTTGGTCAGCTTAGCACTTTGTTTAGACTGTGTGTAAACTTTCAGGAGTACTATCTTTAGCCTTATATAGGCAAATAACTTGTTTCATATTTTGTCTGAGTTCTTTCTCCAATTTATTTATTACTTAAATAACTTAATCTGAAAGGATCAATGTTCCCTTCAAAATCTACCTGGTATTTTAGATTCATTTTGCTTTACTTGTATTCTCTTAAATTGAGCCCCAATACCTTTTCAAACAGAATTTTGGCAGAATAAAAGAGAAATTATGCAAATGTTGAGTACAGCACAAGACTGAAATGTGAGCCTAGATGAAATGGACACCCTGTCCACAGGGAACTGCAAGTGAGCCGCCCTATCAGCTCAGCCATAGCACAGCAAACACATCCTGAGAAATTAACGTGCTGGCCCTGCTTTGGGAGCTTCTAGCATCTCAATCCTTTACTGATCCCTTTAGTCCTACTTTCATCCTTATTTTAGAGAAGTGGACAGATCCATTGCATGGCTAGCCAGTGATTGATTTGGGACTTTGAAATCATTCCGTTTGATCTCTTGCATATCCTGGTTCACTAAATGATTAAGAAATGCCTAAAACTGCAACCTGAAGAACTTGGTCTCATTAAAACTGGATTGATGGAAAAAGAGCCGAAGAGAGGAAGGGAGGAAAGAAAGGAGGGAAGGGGGAAAGGAAAACATAATCCCCACCTTCTCTTTTAGACATCTTTAGGAGTGAGTTGTACTTTAGGAGCCACAAAGAACATAAAGATGCAATTCTCAAAAAATCTGAACAGGAAAGTCAAAATTACATGAAAATGGATGAGAGTGGCATCTCGTTACTTCTTTTCTGGTCTCGTATTCCAGCAGGTGAGTATAGACCATCTCTGCCTTTTATTTTTCTCACTGAATACTTTTTCACAGACTTTGTTCTGTACACTCATCACCTTTGGTATTCCTTTGATAACTTCTTTTAAAATCCTCCATGTTTCTTTTCAGGAGGTTGAATAACTAAAATAACAAAATAATATTACTCTAAGTTCTCATTCCATAACACTTAAGAAACAATGTTTGATTATTTTGTGACAGCATTGCCACATCGCGGAATGATTGTCCACAATGAACTGTGAACCCCTAATTATACCATGACAACCACCTCTCTTTTGTGTGTGGTTTATTTTGCCCCATACTTATCCCTATTGAGTATAATTCTCTACAGCTGCTCTATTTAACATTTAACCTTTTTTAGATTTAGATCTGATAACTCATTTGAGAAGGTGCATCATACAAAGCAGTCTGGAATTTTTCTGATACCTTACAGGTAAATTTATTGTCTTTTAGAGAGACAAAAAAAGGCAAGATTTATTCTGCCTTCTTAGAAATTTCTTAGTAGTTATAATATACCTGATATTTAAGGGTCATTGCAACACTTTAATATTAGTAATAACAATGTTATCAGGTTTTATGATAAATTCACAGAGCAGATTAACTTACATCTTCATAACAAATTTATGAAGCAGGCTTTGTTACCCTACTGATAAGACTCAGAAAACTAAGGCTCAGTATTTTGACACTATCTTTCTCTTTATATGTGGTGAAGATTATATTTGAACCTGACCTCTCTTACTTAGTCCAGATGTTATTTATAAATAAAAGCATGTGGCCTAAACGATAACTACCTCTTCAATTATCTGCACTACAAAAACACATATATTCACTTGATAATATTTTTAAGAAGTAATATTTTTAAGAAGTTGGAGATCTAAATGACACCAGTACATAAAGTTTTAGGATCAAAATTCATTTAAAACATTATGAAAATGTTGGACCCAATGTTATGTTAAGCTCTTGGGAAAATTATCTGTGGCCTGTGTATTCTTTTACTTATTTCATACTATTGACAGATTACTTTCCATTTTATGGATGAAAATTCTGTTTATTGATGGAAATAACAAGATAGGATATTTACTCCTCTTTTAACTACGTGAATTTCTACCATGTGAAAAAAATCTTATATATAATATCTCAAAACTTTGGTCTGTGCTCTTTGTAAATCTATAATTCACAAATATCCTCTGGTATTTTGGTATAATTTCTTTCTTTATCTGTCTTTTTTTTTCTTTTTTTGCACCTAACATGGGCCTTGCTCATGGTAGGTAGCACTCTATCAATCTATAAACCTATAATATTTTTTTTCCTCCTACTTTTTTTTGCTGTACTGGGGATTGAATTCAGGGGCATTCTACCTCTGAGCTACACCCCCAGCCCTATTTTTTTATTCTTTATTTTGAAACCGGGTCTCACTAAGTTGCAGAGTGCCTCACTAAGTAGTTGAGGCTGGCCTCGAACCCCGATCCTCCGGTCTCAGCCTCCCAAATTCTGGTATTACAAGTGTGCACCACCATGACCGGCTCCCTCTTACATTTTTAACAGGCTTAGTACAATCCCCCAAAAAGACAAATTGAAACTAAACGTAGGCTTATAGTTGGAAGTAAAATATTTTCTTAGAAATTCAGAATCAAATATAAGGTGCTTATTTTGATATTCAAAATAGAAATAGAAATGCTTAATAGAGGTTGATAGTTACAAAAATAGAAATTGTATTAATTGCATAAAAAATCTGCAGTTATATTAATCCCCTTGTGTTCTTGCTTTACCCTTATTTTTATACTGTCTTTTAATTAAGAATTTCATCTCTACATTATTAATTCTGGTTCACCATTCTGGGTACTTTCAATTATTAATGGGGGGGGGCGATAACTGAATACTCAAAATAGCTCTGAACACCAGATGTTTCACAGGAAAACATATATGGCTGTACACAGTCATGCCACAGCTTTCTATTGTGAAAATGTAGGAGACAATTAAGATATAATTCATCAACCCCCTCCCCACCATTCTCAGAAGACAAATTGAAGGAACCACTACAATAATTAAGCAGCTGGTGAGATTCAATTATGAGAGAAGATTAAGGAACTAAATATGTATAACTTGGCTTAGTGACAACTAACTGAGAGGGACATGGGTGGCTGTTGTCATATTTGAGTGATATCTTTAAGATGGAAATTAAGATTTACCATTTTGGAACAGGCAAATAATTTAAAGGAAACATTCAGAAAAAATTACATATATACATATATGTATATATAATAACAAAATAATTTCATTATAACCTTTTGTGTGTTTTAGAACTGTCCTTATACAGAATATAACTAATGCAATGTTCTGGCTTTGGTCAGTTTTTTTTAATTTCAAGGACAGCTATTTTTTATAAGTAAACCTATCATGTTCTTTTCCTTTTGGTAACCAGAGTTGTATAAACATTAGAATTATCATTTTACCATTTCTCTTTGTCATATGTTATTTGTAAGGTGGCATTTTTTCACTCAAGATTAGAAATTTCTAGTTTATAAAAACTCAGCCATTTCTTTCTTACTTTATTTTAGTGATCCTACAATAAACACAGTAATCAGCATAAAATTTGTCACCCTATGCACTTTACCTTAAAAATGAATGTGTACTAGCTGGACTATTAGCTAATGGTTTATATACTAAGGATCATAAAACACAGTAAGTCACCAAATCAGTACAGCATTGCTGTCTCACAGGTATAGGGTTGCTGTGAGGTTCAATCTCATTTACTCTCTCTGTTAATGTTCTGGAAAGAGGTAGTAAATATGACATTTGTTACTTTCATATTACATTGAAATGTCTGTAAGGAATGAGATTTATTCCAGAAAAAAATATTAGACTACCTGAAGAAGTACTGGGAAATAAATATAAAGAAATAAATGTGAAAATAAATGATAAATTACGTGCTTTCCATAACATATAGTGGCAAAACTGGTAATGTACTAAGGGCTCTGTATACAGATTACTCTCAAGATCCCTCAAGCCCCATTGGCAATGTTGCATGAAGCACTGTTCAGCTACCTGAACATCAAACATGCTTGACAATAAATAAAAACTCTGAAGACTACATAACTACAAGGTCTCCTCTGAAAGAAATGATTGGTTTCATTTACATAAATCTGGGTACAAATGGCATTCAGAACCAGAAAATCACATGGCAAGACCTACAATGCATCAGCAGAAGAGAAGTATAGCACCTGGCACTGTTATATCACTTAATAGGACAATTATGATGATCTTACTGACTAGTCTTTGCTTATGTTTCTCCTATCCTCTGCATGTTTTCCACCACCACCCTCTGTTCCAGAGCTGTAAGGTGCAGGTGAGCAGGGAGCACAGTTTTAGATGAGGAACTACAATGTGTCTCCTGGAAGGGTAAGTGTTGCTGCTGTGGAGAAAAGCTTAAAGGTCAAAGACTGCTGCAAAGTATTCTTCCTTTGTGTCTTAAGTTCCCAAACACATTCAAACTTATTTTTGGTGACAGCGAATTTTTAATTCACTCGAGAGGTGTTTTTCTAGGGTTTGGAACCTGCTAGGTGCTGGAAAAACAGTGGTGGGCAAGACAAATGAGGATGCTGTTTTCACATGTCTTTCTGCCTAGTGGGGAGTTTAGACAATTAAACAAAGGCTTTCCTGAGAAGTGGCGATGAAGCAGAAAACTAAAGAGCTCTCAAAGTGAGACTAGGACATAAAAATCTGTTATTAAACTTACCAAAAAAAAAAAAAAATGGAGTTTGACTCTCTTTTTGCATAATCCAAATGGCAAGTGGGTTATGAAATATACTTGTCTTTAAGCTCTGTTTAATAGCTAGATGATTTTAAACTATACCAAACTTTTTAATTTCTCTGAATATTTGATCTTTTAATATTACATATAGAAATTTTTCAATAACAAGAATAGTATATTTATTCCAACACAATATATCCTTTCTAGGTTAGCATAAGTTTAATTTAAAAATGGGAGCTTAGAAAATTAAATTAGTGTGATGATTCTCAAATTTGTAGTACATCGAGTTCTTAATAAAACTCTGAATTCTTTCCCCTGTACCATTCCTACTGAAACTGTGATTCTGGAAGTGTGGGTCTGGGCTCAATTTATCGTTATTTTTAACCAGAGTTATTTTGATTCAGATGTTCCAAATCCACACCTTAAGAAACACTAAGTTAGAGGATGTGCTAAAAGCAGAGTTAGTAGCTTTTAGTAGCTCTCATTTAGGGGCAGCAGAGATAATCCACTCTTTTTTTCATTCTCTCCTTTCCTGCTTTCTTTTCCTCCTTTGCCAAAATCTTGTTCAAGCCATAGGAATTGGGAAGAGTTTTTTTCTCTATACTTACCTTGATCTTTATCACAAGCAAGAAGAGAGAAAGAACATAACTTCCCAGCCTGTCTGTACATTAGAATTACTTGGGGAGCTGTAAAGAATTACTGATGTGCAGACACCATGGAGAGAAACTCTGGTTGGTCTATGTGGGTCCAGTATTTTAAGTTCACCAAGTGACTACTATGCACTGGAATCACCAACCATAGGCAAAAAGACAGAGAAACTCCCCAGAATTCACAATTCCCGAGCTAGATGGTCACTATATGTCAAAATACAGATATATTTACTATTCCAGTTACTTACAAATTTTGATGCTAAAAGTAATAATTGGTCAATCCATGTGCACAAAGGCAGAGTCAGGATGACAATTATGATCTGCTTCTTTCAATTCCTAGGTGTGTGTTTAATTTGTTTTGCTTTTATATTTATTGTCAAATACAAACTGCTCATCATGTTTTGTATTCAACCTGTACTTTGTTATAACCCTAGATTACTGCTCCAGTGCTGAGCTATGCACGGCAGTGAGGTTTTCTAGCCAAAAGCTCTATTTTAGAGATGTTATATAATTCCCCAGTGCACAGTGCTTGGCATACATTGTGTACTCAATGTCAGGTTTCAAAATGGTCTTTTGGGTAGTGTTTCACAAGCATATGACTATTTTTGTATTTTGAACTTTGTTACCTTCTAAAAATATGACAAATAGAAAATTGAAGTGTTGAGACTAGAAATGGTAAAAGTGAGGCAGAGATGAGGGAGGCCAAATGAAATGCATTTTTGCCCCAGGACATGCTCCTGTGACATCTGCAAATTTTCTTTGTATTAGGAAAACCTGTTAAGAAAAAGAAAAAAATTACTAAAGAATATACATAATTGTGTGGAGCTGTACCCATAAAACATATGTCTAAACTTGAGGTTCAGTGTGAGCAATGCTGAAGAGAACTTCAGATAGTGTTTTCAAGAGAAAATTGCCTACAATCTACACTCCTGCTACCCATTAGATTTTTGATAAGTAGACAACTTGCTGAAGAAAAATAGCGAGATGATTAAATTTTTATTGACATGACGGGTACAATGGCATGCATTTATAGTGCTAGGACTCAGGGTGCTAAGGCAGGAAGACTGTAAGTTAGAGGCCAACCTGGACAACTTAGAGAGACTGTCTCAAAATAAATAAATACATACATACATAGGATTGGGGTTGTAGCTCAGTGGTAAAAACATCCCTGGCTTCAATCCCCAGTACCATATCCCAGAAAACCAATATATTTAAATTAAAAAAAAATTGGATAACTTGATAATATATCATTGTCTTTGACATTATGGGAACATTCTACTCAAAGCTTTTGGAAAAGCTTATATATATTGCCTGTCTCCACTAGCTGACTGTCAACTCTATGAGAGCAAACACGCTGTCTGCTTTATTCAACTCTGTCCTCAGTGCCTAAAGCAGCACTTATCATGGGGGATCAAGGGACGTTTATCAAAAGAATAAAGGAAGACAGAGAAGGAAGCCTCATCCTAGATTTTTAAAATTAATTTTTCTTTGCAAAATCTTAACTTCAATTGGCCTAAGAAAATAATATGTTGAACTAATATTTTTAAGAAATATATTCTAATTTAATCCATGCTCTTATTACTTGCATATATATGGTAAAAATCACACCATAAATAGAGCTGGTTAGCTTTTTTATGCCAATTCCCCTCTGATGATATAAAACTATTACTAAACTTTTGGATGTTTGACTTTTATAAACTTTTTAAGGGACATACCAGATAACAAAAAAAGGTTACCATCTACTCCCTAGGGTTCAATAACAAGAAAATTGATAAAAACCTCTCATGAGATACTGGCAACATACTTCATGATGGATCAAATGAAATAAATGTGTTATCAGGTTGTGATATGTATGGCTATTAAAACAGACTCCTAAGTTCTCAACATGTGCAGATGGGTTTTTGGAGAACACTCCAAATGGCTCAGATAATGAAAATAAAATTAATTGATAGAGGAAGCTTGACAGCCATTAAAGGAAACGTATGCTTGGTGCCAGAAAGAACTGGAGGTTTCTAAGTTCAATTTGAGCTTCCAAATAGAAAAAAATATGTGAAAAGGTACCAAAGAAGTGTTTATAAAATCTTTTTCCAAGCCTACTTTAAATATTATTTTCCTGACTTCCCCCTCAATTCTATTAATGACAACAGCAACTAAATTTGGACTTTCTAATTTGTGTGTGTGTGTGTGTGTGTGTGTGTGTGTGTGTGTTTTACAGGGGATGGAACCCAGGGGTGTCCTATCTCTGAGCTATACTCCCAGACCTGTTTTATTTTTTATTTTCAAACAGGGGGTCACATTCAACAGGGCCAACCTCAAACCTGGGATCTTGCCAGACTCCCAAGTTCTGGGGCTATGAGCATGCAGTGCCACACTCTTTTGGACTTTTGGTGTCATATCTCTCCAAGTTTCTCCCCAAGTTTGTCAGAGTCTAGCTTAACTAACTGTGTCCTCAGTTTATATCTGAATGGATTGCCTGGCTCCCAATCCTAATATGATTTAGATTACGGCTTTCTGGCTTTCTCTTTTGTAGCTTGAGCTGACACTTCATCTATGCCATTGCTAAAATTAATGGTATTAAAAGGATTTGATCACCTAGCACCCTTGTTTACTAACTTTGAATGTTTTTCCATTGCCTGCATAAAAACATCCACATTCCTTAGCACATTTCACTCCATTGCACACACCCACCACTCTAATCCCACTGAGCTGATAGCCAAAGCCTGGACACGTCATGTGTCTCCCACCTACCACATCCTTCATATTGTTCACACAACCATTCTCTGTCTGATGGAGTCCAAATATCACATGACCAAGTCTGCATGACAACCCTTCTAAAAAGTAATGCTAGATTTAGCAAGAGATGATTTTCCATTCCTTTCTCATCCCACTTTAAATATTTGGCTCATATCTTGATACAATCACTTATAGCTTAGGGAAAGTACTTACCTTATTGTTTCTCCAAGAACCTGCCTCAAAGAATGATTGTGAGAATTATATGATTAATTACAGGGAAGTATTAGAACAGTGGCTGGTATATAAGTAATGAATTATATTACTTTTCTTTTTTTGCTTTTCTGGGTATTTGTTTGTTTATTTTTGTTTGTTTGTTTGTGTGTTTGTTTTGTTACTGGGGAATGAAGCTAGGGGCATTCTACACCTGAGCATACCTCTACCCTTTAAAAAAAAATTGAAATAGGGTCTCACTAAATTGCTGGCTTCAAATCTATGACCCTTTTGTCTCAGCCTCCCAAGTACAAGAATTCAAAGTGTGCCTTATCTCACCTGCCTCTCTCCTGGTTTTTAAATAGGGATAGACACTTTCAGTGTTTTAAATAAAACACTTTGCGGATGATAGAAATTGTCCCTGCCAAAGACTTTGTCCCTGGCTGCGTTTGAAGCCCTTAGGAAAAGTTTAAGAAGACATGTGTAGGTCTAATTGTCAGCATTTTAAATTCATACCTTAGTAGAGAAGAGACACACACACACACACACACTCACACACACACACAGCATTATGTGAAAAGGAACATTTTAAGCAGATTTTTCTCAGGAAATTGTTTCAAGAGAGATTATTAGGAAAAAACAAACAAGAAGCAAGGTCCAGTTTGGCAAATATTTTTTCTAATCTAGACTGAGGTACTAAGACCCAAACTAAAGTGTTACTTGTGGAACAACAATGGGAGTGATCAGGGGTCAGGGTGAAACAATTGTGCCTCTTTCTAATTTTAGTTGACTCAAATTAGTTTTCTGTCTGCCCACGTTTGTTAATTGCTCCCATTTCTCTTATTTCTCCTTTGATCAAAGGATTTACATAAGTGAGCTCATTAAAAGAAAGTCATGCCTTACCAAATGAACCTTGCTATTTGTTTAATAATTATAGCACAAAAGGAAAGGTTAATCTGATTATATATAATTGGATAAACAGAACATTTTCAACATCTATGCTAAGTAGTCTTAAATGTTTCTTATATGTCCCCCAATAAGTACAATCACATTTTCAGTAAAAATAATTTTCGCACTCAGGTTTTTAAAATTAGAAGTATATAAAGAAGCAGCTATCATTTCCAACCTAAAGACAGAATACCTTATTGTAAAATGTGTAAGGTGTTATAAGAGTCCTCTCAGCTAAAGATTTTGCATGCTGTTACAAAGACAACCTGGCAAGAGAAATCTGTGCTTACTGTTTGGTGATAAAGCATAATTACCTGGCTTTTTCTCTCCAGGGTGTTAAATTAAAAAGCAATGGTTAATCTATGGTTCATGTTAGTCTGTTTTTATGTATTAATAACAATGACTATGGGTAATTCTCTTTCATATGCAATTAAAAGCTTTCACAGAAACATCATTTGACTTAGCCACAATTTGCAATACTCCCAGTACAGAGAGAAAACCCATTATGGATGTATGCCAACACGCTAGATTGTCGACTCATTCTCTGAGTTTTAGAGGGATATTATTTTTAATTTTGAAGTCCTTTCACTCAACTCCCACACACCAGTCCCTGTCTTGAGCTTTCTGAAATGAATCTTGTACAACAAAATCAACCAGTCATTTAAACTATAAATCAAGCACCATGGCCTGGCTGGGGATGCACAGAACAGAAACCCAAGGTGGAGCAGGGAGGTGCTTCAGCCTAATTTGCTTTGCTCATTTGAAAATGAGCTGGCTATGGAAATTTCAGACAGTAGCTCAATTGTCCCAAGTATTTCCCTAAACCATACTTACACACTCTGATATAAGAATATCTTTGATTAAAAAGGGTGTTTGAAGTCACCACTCCCATTCTATCAGTATTGAATATTTTCTCCTCATTATTTTGCTGATTTTTCAACACCTCCCAGCTCCCTTGTGATTGTGATGAGAGGTTTTTTACATGTAATTTAATGGCAGAAACCCAGGGCTCAATTAAAAAGAAGCCAAGTAAGTAGACTGTTTTAATGAGAAAAAGCAAAAAAATTGGTGAACTCAAAGGATTAAGTAATATAATGTTCTTGGTGAATGACTTACTTGCATTAATGCTTAGATCAGGAACATTTTTTAAAGTACATGCAGTGTCATGTTGCCCTTGGATTTTTATTCTATTGTGTTTTTGTTGTCTTATTTACTAAGCTTTCTCTTATTCAAAATGGTATCAGTGGGAATGCTGTATTAACCATAATTTCTCAACTTATCATATAAGTGCAGTTTTAAAGATCAACTTAAAACACAAACAACATTTTGAGGTGCCTTCTCAATCATGAAAGAAATACATATACTTTTGTTATCTAATTCATTTTACTCAGTATAACATATACAACCTTCCAGTTTCTTGGATGTGAAATTTAAGATTTTTTTTTTTTTTTTTGCGGTACTGGGGATTGAACTCAGGGGCATTCTACCTCCGAGCTATACCCCCAGCCCTATTTTTTATTCTTTATTTTGAAACAGGGTCTCACTAAGTTGCAGAGTACCTCACTAGGTAGCTGAGGCTGGCCGCGAACCCGGATCCTCCGGTCTCAGCCTCCCGAATGCTGGGATTACAAGCGTGCACCACCACGCCCGGCTTGAAATTTAAGATTTTAATGATTCTTAAATCCTTAGAGAACCACAAGTTCAATTACTTCTTGCTCCCCACTGCTGCCCTGTTACAGACCTACCTCTTCATCCCCTGGGTGTATTTTAACATGTGTAATGCATACTGAGTTTGGATTTTATCTTCGTTGTTAAAAGTAAGCTTAGCAGTCATCTCTAACTAGAGGCCTAAAAGTGTCTAATAGATACTTCTTTCCTGATATCACTGGTGTCCTGACAGTCATCTCTTCTCAACACATGCCTTCTTTTCAAGGGTCTACTTATATTCTGCCATGTTACCAATCCCTATCTGGTATAACGGGCTATACCTCTAATTCAGACTGTTCATATAGCCTCCAAATTTCTATTTTCAGTAGCCTGTTAACATGCTTATTTGATACCTATAAGAAAAATGCATGATTAACCTCTCTTTATAGGGAAAACTGTTAGATAACATTCTTAGAGCCATATAATCTGGTAAATAATTGTGCCAGTGTTTAAATTCAGGTAGTGTGATACTGGAGTGACTATATATCATTTCACTGACTTCCTATGATAAAAGAATTTGATTCTGAATCACTGTATTTATACACTTTTCCTCTCTATGATCAGGGAAATCTAGATTTTGATGTTGATTTATGCTATTTATTAGCTGTAACTTTAAGCAAGTCACCTTATCTCCTTGAACTTCAATTTCTTCATGTGTAGGACAAGTGATATTTTCTCACAGAGTTTATGGAGGAAAGCCCTTTTTAAAAGAATAACCAGTCTATCCAACATTGTCAGATTCTTAGCTGCAGCAATGAAAATCTCATGTCCCCAAACCTCCTAAGTGCTAGACAAATCTGGAAATTAGGACACTCTATTATTACATACAGGTGGCACTTAATGAATGCTTTTCCCCCACTCGATTCTGTTTTCCTAACACATTATGTTAAGGTTACTTTTTAAAAGTTATTTTACCAATTTCTTTGATTCTCACAATTACTTCTCCAGGAAGAGGAACTCTAAAATAGAAGTACTATCATTTAATTAGTACTCACTGTGTTCCAGAGAACAATCATAAGTGGAGATGTTACTCTCATTTATAGGTGACCTACAAAGGTTTATAGAACTGAAAGACTCTTCTAACAATATATATCCAAGACGTAGTGAAGCAGGTGTTAAAATGCAAACCAAGTATTGATGCCAAAGAGAGTCCATGCTTTTGGACACTCCTTTGAGATGACCATACTTTGAGCAAAGCGTGACATTTTTGTTTATAAAATGCATATTGGCTACCTAAACTTTAGTAGGCATTTAAGGTCTATTATATTCTGTCCCCAATGCCTACTTCCAGAATCATTTTCTTTTAATTAGTAATAATGGATTCAACTTCACCATTTGATAAAAATATGTACTCTTTTAATTAAACAGGACATGACTAAGTATATAGTAGGAAACATTCATGTTGAAACATTCTATGTTGAAACTTATGTAAAAGGGGCAAAAGATTTGTGTGATATAAAGAGAAACCAAAGTATCTGAAACAGGTAAACTTGCAAGAAAAAAGTTTAAAAATTTTTAAAAGACCCTCTAAGACCCTCTGCTATCATACTTTACTACCGTCCAATCTTTTCAAATGCATTCAATCTTTCATTCTTACTGGAAATACTTATTTTACTTCAACACTGAGGAATAAATTAGGACACTTTCAAGTCTTTATAGCCTTGTTCATGCTGTGCCTTTTGATTGGATTGTTTCTTTGCCATGCAAATTGCTCATATCCTTCAAGAAGTCAGACAATGAGGCCCAGAAGAACCACTGTATCTTATTCGACTTTATATTCTCAGTGCCTAGCTCTCTGTTAGGTGTGCATAGTAAACTCTACATAAACGTAACTTGAGTTCAATTAAGTGAGCTTTCTATACTAACTAAGCATTGACAGAACTGGACTAAGTTCTTCAGGTCCATTCCTAGACTGGTGAGTTTCCTTAATACCAACTTGCTTCCAAGTCCTCTGGCAGACTGTAGAAACTTAATTAGATTTTTTTATTTCTTACTAAAAATCACTATAGTAGATCCCTGGAATTACTGTATAGAAGAAAAGCTTTCAAATGCAGAAGGCAATGAAAAATTTATATACTTTTATTGGAGCGTTGTAGTCTCACATCATAATGTAGTTCAGAATGATAGTGACATACATGCACACAGCACTTGGTGAGCTTTCACTTGCTTTCTCCCCACTCCTTCCTCTTCCCTATACAGGATATTGAGATTGGCATTGTTATTCTCACATATATACATAACATCAATGGAAGTGCCTGTTTAATTCTCTTTCCTTCCACCACTACTCTTTCCTGGACCACCTCCCTTGCTCCGCTGGTGTTTCTCCTCCATCATCTGAAGTCCTTCTTGTATCCAGATTACTCCCTAGCTTCTGCATCTGAGAGAAAACATATAGCCCTTCACTTTCCATGACTGACAAATCCCACAAAATAATGTTCTCCACATCTAGCCATCCATTTTCCTGCAAATGACATAATTCTTTTCTTTTTTATGAAAGTAATGAAATTTTAAGAATACTTAAATACAACTTTTTAATTCTTTGATGTTGTTTCTTAATACTATCAGACTAAGACAAGTCTGCATTATGCAAAATTTTCATAACCTCAAAAATTAAAGAATATATTTTAATCACTTCTAAAAATCATTATATATAAATTATAATATTTAATTCTAATCACTGCTTAGAAATGCATAATACTAGGTTCTATTAACAACTTCTAATTTTTATATTAGGCAATAAACATCCTTTATCAGCAGACCTTTTATCACCTAAGTTATATTTTACACAAATTTAAATTACTTATTTCCTATCAACAGACAATCAAATTACCAAAATGCAAGCAACAAATGGAATATAAGGGCCAAGAAAACATGAATAAGAAATAAACTATGGCTCTCTGAAATATATCTGCCTTAGGAAAATCAGTGCAATTTAAACATTTATATGAATGATGAGACATATAAAAAAAATTGTGCCTTTATTTTGTAGCATTGGTGGCAGTTTTGCTTATTTTTCACCATCTCTTGTATACATCATCACACAACTTTATCTAGCCTGCACCTCATAGTGACAGTGATAGAGGCAAAGCCCACGACTTAGCAGGTCTTTCCATTTCCTATTCTTCACCCTGAACATTCAAGGACTAGCCACAAAAGACTCAACTATTCTCTTCTTGGTGGGGCTAATATGGGAATATGTGGTGTTGTTGAAATATAATGAAAGCTGTTACAGAGGCAGATGTAAAATGTCACAGAAGCACAGAAGGGCTGCTTGATTCATTCAACAGCAGTAGTTGTCAAGATCCAACAAAGTGATAGGCATTGTCCTAGGTGTTAATGTTTTGTATTAAGAGTATTTTTAAATTAGAAAGTAGAAATATTCCAAAGTTTACTACAGTTTATTTTTAATTTTACATAATGAACTTATGTTTCTTCAATCAGCAATTTTAAAACATTGAAAAAAAAGTGTCTTCTAATTGGCATGCTGGTTGAAGTGACTTTTAGAACTTCAATGTTGAGATAGTGAGTCAGGAAAAGAGGGGAAACAGGCCTATTTGATGATTGTTTTCCTCATCTTCATGCTGATATTTCCCAGAATATACAAGCATCCTCATTCAAAATTAAATATGTTACATAAAATATATTATCTCTAGATTCTGCAAGTCTTGCTTTATGGATAATATCATAAGAGCAACAGTATAACAGAGACCCCTCCAAGATGTCAGAAAGATCCTACTTTCACAGGCTAATTTTAACAGGAGTTAAATAAATACCAGTCAGAGTTAGTTTCTCCTTCAAGAATAACAGGCCCTGAGGAGAGGATTGGAGAAGAGGGACTCACCAGTGCCCGGTGTAAACACACACACATGTACACATACACATATAAAACATTAGAAATAACACAAATGCAATGCCTAGACTACTCTTCCAAAATTTTACTCTTCCAACTGATATTTTAATTACACTTTCTATACTGATTCTTCTAATATATTTTAATCATTGTCTAGTGACTGTTATAGATTGAACTATGTCTCATCAAAACTCATTTGTTAAAGTCCTAACCCTCAGTACTTCAGAACAAGATTGTAATTGGAAACAGAGCCTTTAAGGGGGTGATTAAGCAAAAATGAGGCCTTTAGGATGGGTTTTAATCCAATCTGGCAGTGTCTTCATAGGAAGAAATTTGGACATGTTGAGAGGCAGCAGGGATGCAGAAGCAGAGAAAAGACCACGTGAGGGGGCAGGGAGAAAAAGGCCACCTGCAAGTTAGGAAAGAAACCTCAGAAGAAATCAACCCTGCCAACATCCTGGTCTTAGACTTGCAGCCTGCAAAACTGTGAGATAATACATTTATATTGTTTAAACCACCCAGTCTGTGGTATTTTGTTACGGCAGCGTAAGCTAACTAATGTCACATTCTATCAACACATAATCATTAAAAACTTTTGGAAAGGGACCCCTCAGGGAATGTGCTCTGGGACTCACTGTCCTCTGTCCAACTACGATTCTGGTAATAAGCAGTCAGGGATACATTTTGTGGGTATACGGAGAAAGTACTAATGAGGCATTGAAGTATTTATAGGATCTCAAGACTGAATTTCTTTGGCTTATGGCTTTGTTGCTTGTTGAAATGTGTTGGGATGGAGAAAGCATTCAAATTTATTAATAAGCTGTGATAGCTTCATAAGGCTATCAAAGCCTTTTTTCAGAGTGGATTGATGGGATATGGCCTGAAGGAAGATGTGGAAAGGCTTGAAGCCATCACTGTGTGGTGAGCTGGGGTGAGGGGAACAAAAGAAAAGGGAGAGGGCTGGCTCCGGGACGGGGACAAACATCAACAGATTGATAGGTTTTAAGAAGGCCAGTGTCTTAGTCCTTCCTGTTTGGTGGAACACCATATTCTGGGTGGTTTTTAACAGCATAAATTTATTTTTCATAGTTCTGGAAGCTGGGAAGTCCAAGGTCAAGGTTGGCACATTCGGTGTGTTGTGTGGGTCAATTTCCTGATTCACAGACTGTTGTCTTCTCAGTATATCCTCACATGATATAAGGGTAAGGGAGTTTCCTGGGGTCTTTTTATATAGGCACAATCCCATTCATGAAGTTTCCACCCTCACGACTTGGCCACCTTCCAACGGCCTCACATTCAAATACCATGACATTGGGGACTAGGTTTCAACACATGAAGTTGAGGAGGACAGTCTATAGCAATTAGCATTGCTTTTGTTTGCACACCATTTCTAAAATCCAATTGGAATGTATGTTTTATGGTACAATCACAATCATATGTCAACCATTGGATTTTTCCTATTCTTTATTCTCAAAATAACTGTAATTCACCTTCTATATCATCTTTTAAATATAGTTAGGAGTATGAATATTGATTATTGTTTGGGGAAACCTAGACAAAACTGCCAGAAATTTGTAAACATTATCTCTCTCTTTTTTCTTTTTTGTGTGTGGTACTGAGGATTGAACTAAGGGACAACTGTACCTCTGAGCTATGTCCGTAGCCCTATTTTTTTTTTTTTTTAAATAAGGACTCACTAAGTTACTGAAGCTGGTCTCACACTTGCAATTCTCCTCTCTCAGTCTCCCGAGTACTAGGATTCCAGGTATGTACCACCATGCCAAGCTATTTTTATTTTTCTTAACAAAACACTGTCAATGATCAAAAAGCAAGAACAGCTACCCTGTGATCATCAAAGCAAATTATAGAATTCAAGTGGACTCTTGAGCATGGAAATGAAAAACATTCAGAATAAATTTTTTCTACCTAAATGTATCACCTTTTGTCCTACCTATGAGGGTTACAATAATTTAGCTCTGAAACAGTCAGCCAAAGAGCCATTATGAACACTACAAGAAAATCTTCATCCTAGAGTAAATACTAATGATTTCTAGAGCATAGCTTAACTGCAAACTAATGTCATAGATTTAGACACAAACAGAAAAATAAATTATAGTTCAAAAATTCTCCTGCTCAGGTTTAGAAACACAAATAAATGTCACACAGGACATAGAATTCATCTGAAGGTGACCTTTGATTATGGCTGCAAGCAGGTCATTGGGACATTCATCAACTTGAAAGCTAAGACAAGGTAAGACTGTCCTGATCTAATGATTGCTTCCATCGACTCTGTATTGATAAGCTATAAGCAAAGTTGGAAAAGTATCATTTTGTCCATTATATTGATTTTATATCAGTTAATTAATTTTCACAGCAGTTCCAGGAGTAATTTGGGAAATATATACTCCACACCTTATTTATGCCTGGCTGCTCTCATTGATTTCCTCTGCCAAGGTGATCTGGGAATTATACTTAACCTTTATTCCTAGTCTTTGGGGTCAATGACACTGTTTGTTGATCCCCTACCTCCCAATTTTATCCTCCATTATTTATTCCTTGATTTGGATAAGATCTTAACCCCAATGAAAAGCTGTACTGGAAACATTGGTACCAGGCTACTCATGGGTGGCCCCTAGCACAACCTGTATGGTGTGCTAATCCAGTCATAGCTAATTTGATAAGTAGCCTCCATCTGGCCCTCACTAGTCGATCACATTTTCTCTAAGAAATATTGGAATCAGAACCAGAAGGGGTTAAATTGTATAACTAGACAAATCATGAGTTCTGCTAGTTAAATTGGTTTGGCTATCAAATGTGCAGAAGCAGAGAAAACCAAACTGCAGAGTAAGAAGGATTAAAGTAGAATTGCAGAGAGAAGCATAGAGGAGATATCATGTGGAGACAGATTAGGAGAGAGCTAGAGAGTGAGAAAGCAAGACCCAGAGAGAGAAAGTAGCTGCCTCAGCTAATGACATTTCCCTAGCTGGTTTAGGCTATTCAGAAACACATCTGTTCTTCCTCACATTTCTTATACTATCCCTGGAGCTTTAAATTAAAATTCTCCTTAATATAGATGGCAAACTTAGATAATATACAATTCATGAAAGGTCTTGCAGATGTTATGGGCCCCCTTTCTATCAGTCACTGAAGTTCTACTCACAGTTTCTGATTTCCCATTAGATCTTCCCATACAGAGACAGAGGGACATACATAGGATTCTGTTCAACTTTTCTCCAGTTAAAAACATACTCCAATGACAAGCCTATATAGCTTAATAGCTCAATGTGACTTTAAGATAACTCTGTCTCAAAGGCATTTATATTTTTAAATGCAGTCTCCTTCCCTCTATTTTTCTCTCTCCTCTTGCTCTCTTTCTCTCACATAAATACACAACTACATACACATGTACACACACAACCATATATATATACATATATATATATATGTATATGTATATTATGGGAGCTTTGAGAAAAAATGAACTTTAATTAGCTCCTTTGAATACCTATAATGCATAAATTCCCAACTACACAGAAAGCTTGGTCTGCCAAATTCACTTGAAAACTAAATGCATGTCAATGGTGTTTATTTTCAATTTATTATAATTAATGTGAATAATAACTTTCCCTACTTAAGAAAATTAATGTGAAATGTAATGCCAATTACAATGCACAACATTTGTACCAGAAGATATGATTCCTAGGATTCATATAGGTGGTTACCACCCTAAAATAGCACCTTTTTATTTAATGAAATGTTCTTAGAAAATGCTACAGACCCAGTTACTATTTTAAAAGTATATAATTATAGTGAATGTAGGTCATATTGTGTTCAGTATCAGGAATGAGCTCTCAATAGTTAAATATCCAGTAAAGTTTAGTCAGTAAATTATTACTATCACAAATCCTGACAGTACCCCAACATAGAAATGTATTAGACAGATATAATCCTAATCCCCATTGGATGCAAAAAAAAAAATCTTACTATAAACATCTTTTAAAAATACTTTGTTGTTGATTTTTAAAAAGCCTTTCTAAATATCAAATGAGATAGAGAAATGATGAGTCCTGAAAAGAGGTCATGGCAATGTGGCTAAAAGGAATAAGGTCAGAATTATCAGTAAATATGGAATTCACTATGGTACCTCCCTCATGAAAGTGGTGAAGTACACTGAAATCAGCCAGCATGCCATGTACATTTGCCCCTTCTGTTGCAAAATCAAGGGGAAGAAACCAGCTGTAGGGGTCTGGCACTGTGTTTCTTGCAAGAAGACAGTAGCTGATTTCTGCAGCTAAGGCACCAAGTACTTCTACATGTCACAGTCAAGTCCTTGATTAGAAGACTGAAGGAACCAAAAGACCCGTAGACACTACCAATGGAAATATCAATAGCTTATAGTAAATGGATTTGTTTATGTAATTACAGCAAGCACACACACACACAAAAGAGGCTGAACCTAACCAAGCTTTTAACTGATTCTGCATCTTCTTCAGGTCCAAATATCAGTTTGCAAAAGAGTCAAGTTGTCTTAAGTTTATGTCTAGTTTAAAATGTAGTTTTATAGTCAACTGTGGTGGCTCATGTCTGTAATCTCAGTACTTGGGAGGCTGAGATAGGAGTATCAGAGGTTCAAAACAAGCCTCAGCAACTTAATGAAGGTCTCACCAGTTTAACAAACTCTGTTTCAAAAAATAAAATAGGGAGCTGGGCATGGGGGCACATACCTGTAATCCCAGTACTTGTGAGGCTGAGATAAAAGGATTGTGGGTTTAAGGATAGCCTCAGCAAGTAGTGAGAATCATCAACTTAGTAAGACCCTATTTAAAACAAAAAAACAACTAATTAGGTCTGGGAGTGTAGCTTGGAGGTAGAATGTCACTGGGTTCATTCCTTAGTAACACACACACACACACACACACACACACACACCACCACCACCACCACCACCACCACGTCTAGGGATATAGCTCAGAGGCAGAATGCCTCTGGGTTCAGTCTCCAGATCTCCTGTACTAAAAATATAAATATAGTTTTAATAATTTTAATTCAGTGACAAAGTCCTTAATGAAATAAACACACATTATATCCAAGTGAACGCTGCTTTAAATACTTTTTCAAAGTACATTTGAGGAAATGGTAAGGCTAATACAAATACAATGAAGATAATATGGCATAATAAATACTATATCTGTTAAATAGCAATGTTAATGCTAGACCAGGTTCAAATTCAATAAAATTCAACTCAAATGTAGAAAGCCTTTTGTGAGCAGTTATTAGTTAAAATGAATTCTTTTATTACTCTAGTAAATTGCCAAATTGCTGAAATAAAGTCACCCAAATAGCATTTAAATTTAAATTGAACAGAATGAGATATCACAATATAAAAACAGGATAAAGAATATGTATGTATTTCCAGTGTTTATAGAATATTTCTCATGTCATTCATCTTTGTTATGAATCACTGGAAAAATAGTTTTAATGATCTGAAGTATATGTTTCACTCTATGAATGAAGATCAGACAAATTATCAATTCATTGATCTTTCTCAGTCACATGCTAGATCTCTCCATCTTAATATCATAAGCTATAAAGAAATTTTAGTCTCTAGATTTGCTAAATGTACTCAGTAATGTTGATTGCCTAATTTGTTATCATTAACATTAGGTAGGGATATTTTACACCTGAGTGTTGCAGTCTATTTCCAATCACCTCCTTAAGTTTATTCCAATATTCCACCTCCTCCCTCTATTTTTTGGTCTGCAACTTCTTGTGGATTTATAGAATTACCAAAGATTAGGATACAATTAAGGAGAAAAGGAGGCAAAATGTAGACTAAAAATAGCATAACCCTCAAAACCAATAGCTATACCAAATATGTGATCTTTGTTTTCTGGATCTAAGTTTGACCCTATATCGTTGGAAGTACTAAATGAGATATGGGAAACTATCCTTAACAAGCCTCTGTTGTATGAACAAATGAAAGGATGAATCTTACTGCTAAGGACCACTAATATTCCAAATAAAATGTGTTATCTTAAAATGTGATGCTGCTTAATTTGCTTCTATGGTAAATGGTTACCCATTCGACTCAAAAGAAAAGTTAATTTAGAAGTAGCTTGTCTGTGAAGGTAGTTCATTTCTGTGTTTTGAGTATTTATTTAGGGTTTTGAATGTTCACATTAAAAGGTAAGATTGTTTTCTCTTTGCCAATTACTTCTCCTTTTTTGATTTGAATATATGTACCTATTCATAATTTACTTTCCTCACAGAAGCTTCCAGGTTTTTGCTTCAAGCTTCAGGGAAGTTGCTGTAGGCATAGATTAACAGAAACTTCTGGATTGGCAGGATATTGCATTGTGTACAGGGTCCAGCATTGGAACCCAGGAAACTGGATATGACTTTCCAACAAGAAATTAGGCCAGGGCCCAAGCATGTCCCCCACCCCAAATATTAACAGAGGATGAAATGTAGGCTTGCTTTTCTATGTGAAGGTAAGACTGCACATCTGTAGAACAATGGGATGAATTTAGATGTACATGGAGAAGACTCATTTATTTTTCTTTTGTTTTAATTAAAGAAGCAGCTAGAGCCCTATAACCTTGAGTATAAGAAATGCTGCAGCCAAAACAGCTAAAGCCTTTTAGTTATGACGGTTGTTCTATACTGAGTTTGTGTGTGGTGGGAGCAACAGGTGTCCTTTACTAACAGCTTAGCAAGATGATACTGGACTAGCATGATCCAAGTTTGTTTCTGAATCACCCTTTCTTTGTAATAGAAACCAAAGTGGGCTCATAGGTTGTTTCAGAGGCATTCCTTTTGTTTTACTCACAGCAAATATCAAAGTTAGCAACTTTCCCTGATTCTTCATTTACAAAAAAACTGCCTACTTCAGAGTTTTGTTTTTTTTTTTTTTTGGGGGGGGGGTTATTGCTGCAAAAGCTGTGTTTTCTAAAGTAGCCTACCAGAAGTTTGACAAGTTTATCTTTCAGGGTGGGACTACAGAGCTGACCAGAGATTGTTTGCTAGTGAAAGTCAAGGAACTGGAATTATAAGGTAGAACTCGGAAGCTTGCCTTCAGCAATGAGGATTTCAGTTAAAATTATTCACAGATCTCATCGCCCATGCAGGTAACACATCTATCTCTTTAGCGTAGGATACAGAATAATAAAAGACAAAGTTCACAAAGCTCTCCATAACCTTGCAAAAGCCAACCAGCACTTTTTAACACTTCTAAGATCACGCTCTCACCAGAGAACAGTGTTTCTGCATTCAGCACAGAAGCTATAAAGGGGATTAGAAGCACTCCTTAAAATGTTCAACAGCCTCAGCAGCAAAATTGTAGTGCTCAAGTCCTGTAATTTGGAGAACAGGTATTTTTATGCCTTAGCAAGCATTATACTTTATTTCACTTTTGAGAGTCACAGATGCTAGTGTTTTAATGAAAATTCCTTTTTCAAAAGCGACAATATGTATGCCTTCTTTCCCCCCAGAGAAATGACTCTTGTTTTAATGCTAGGACTCCAGTATCAATATGATGCTTGGTGAGAAATACATTTAAAGTAATGAAAGAGGGTTTCAGGAGAGATCAGGAGAAAAGTAAACTATTTCAGCAACAAAGTTTTAAGTTGCAATTTAAGGCGATCAGCTAACAAGAACTTGCTTCAAAGGAAGGCCACCACTCTGCATACATTTTTGTCATTTGTAAAAGCTAAAAAATATCTGCTAAAGCCAAGCTGGTTTGGCGGTCTGCAATCTTTCTATAGCATGCTGTGCTCAGTAATGTTCAGTGACTAAAAGCAATAACGCTTTGATTCTAGACTAACACGTCTAGCTTGGCAATTGATTGTAAGCCACTTTATGAGACAGTCTGAAATCCTTCCTGTGTCTACCAGTCTTGATGAGCTCCTTAGAAAAATGAATTAGCAATTTTGAACCTTTTCCCTCTTTCTTGTCTACTGCCAAGTTTTCCTAAATAAACCCTCTGTATTTTCTCCCTCAGCATGATTCACAGGTGGAGTTGCAATTCAGAGTCACTTGTGTTAATTTGGGTTTAGGTGTTTAGGTTCTCATGCCATTTGTAGCAATATTTCTTCATTTGTATTTGCTTGACCTGATTTGATTCTTTTTTTAATTTTTTAAAGCTCCGAGGTATAATATAAATGTCAATAAATATTAATCTCTGGCCAGCACTAACCCCAAAGGACCTTCTCTATCTTAATAACCCAGAAAGCAATTTTCTCTTAGCAGCTAATTTGTAACTATTTATTAACTACTTATTAATATTCTTCTGGACCAACATAGCCTTTTAAATTTGAGTTGTGGAAAAGTCAAATGTTATGAGCACTCCTCCTGTACCTGAAGGATCACTGTTATGTCAAATAACTGCTTTGTATAGTTGGAAATGTTTTCCCTCTAGAGCATTTCAAGGTGATGAATGGTATTGGCCTAATGCAAGAAGGACCTCTGCATTTGGCAAATATCAAGTGCTGTGCTTAGTGGCAACACTGCTCCTGCTACCTCAGCTTGCCAATATAACTCAATGTATCTAAAATGGAAACAACAGTTACAGCTGATTCAATCTAAGGCTACTCTTCTGAGACTGTCGATAAAGGAATCTTGCTGGTACTAAATGTCACCTTGGTTTAGGACTGAGGACAGCTGCTTTCTTTAAAGGAGAAACATATTAACACATTTATCCCAGGTCATGGGACATAAATTCGATTCAATTATATTCTGGCATATTTGTATATTGTTAATTATAACTACTTTAAATATACTTTTATTTCTGCTTTGTAATTATATATGAGAGTAAAGTTCAAAGTGATACAAATATACATGCTTCTAGCACTTGGTGTGTATCCCTCTGGATCCCACCCAGATCAGAAACTAGAAGAAAATAGAGGACCAGTTCTCCAACATGCAGGCACTGGTAGAGACTTCTTCGATAAGACCCCCAAAGCTCAATAAATAAAGCTGAGAATCAATAAATGGGATGGCATCAAGTTAAAAAGCTTCTGCACAGCAAAGGAAACTATCAAGAGTCTAAAGAGAGAGCCTACAGAATGGGGGAAAATGTTTGCCAGCTACTTTTGATAGAGGGTTAATATTTAATATACAAAGAACTTAGAAAAAAAAAAACCTAATAAGAAAATGGGCAATTGAACTGAATAAACACTTCTCAAAAGAAGAAATGCAAATGGCCAATAAATGTGAGAAAAATTTTAATATCAACAATCAGGAAAATGAAAATTAAATCTATATTATTAATTATAAGTAGAATACAATCCCTCGGTCATGTGAAAGATAATGAAAATCAGTTTCAATTTTGAAGAGTAAAGGGTCAAAGAGAGAATATAGTCATGATGAAACTGAATGGGCACAGCTACTCTAGCTCCTTTTATGAGATGTAGTAGACCAGTCTTAGAATCTTTGAACAACCATCCAACTGCAGCTGAGCATGAAAAAGATAAAACAAAAACGTGGTGGAGGAGTATACGCTGATATTGTTAGCTCTATTGACATTGTTAGCTCTGCCATAGTGGTATACAGCATGGCCACTATGATGATGGCTACCATGTTGGAGAATAGTTAGTCTAAATAATTCTTAGAGCTTGTAAGTTATGAATGCAGCTATGCGTTTTTAGGTGGGTAAGTGTGGGACAGATGTCTAGAGGAAGGAGTGGACCTGCATACTTGCTGGGGTTTTTCAGGTGAAAGGAGAAACACAGTGATACAAACAGACTGCTGGCAAACTTGCAAATTGGTAAGAGCTGCTTTGCTTTCGCTTTCCTCCCAAGACCTCAGATTGACTGGCATTTTCTTGTGATCTATCTGGCTGATCTTTCCACTTGTTTGTTGTTTGAATACCATTAGTCATAATGTTTTTTTTGTTTTTTTTTTTTGTTAGAAGCTTTAATTCCTACTTATTTTATTTTATTCCCCTGCCTCTCTCTCCACTCCCCTCTTCCCCAAACATGATATTAAGTTAGGCATTGATATTCTCACATAGGCACATATTGTCAATGGAAGTGTTTCCTTCATTAATTCTCCCTCTCCTCCCTCCCTTCCCAAAACAACCTCCCTGGTTCCACTGGAGTTTCTCCTCCATTCTCTAAAGTCCCTCCTGTATCTTGATTATTCCCTAGCTTCCGCATATGAAAAAAAAAAAAAAAACATTTCTTCACTTTCTGTGACTGGCTAATCTCACTTAACATAATGTTTTCCAGTTCTATTCATTTTCCTGCAAATAACATAATTTTGTTCTTTATTGCTGAGTAGAATTCCAATGTGTGTATAGCCTATAAATTTGTAATTTATTCATCTATTGATGGACACCTGGGTTGGTTCCATAATTTGGCTATTATTAATTGTGCTGCTATAAACATGACTATGCATGCATTACTATAATATTCTGATTTCAATCTCTTTGGAAAGACATCAGGAGTGGAAAAGCTGGATCATATGGTGGATTCATTTCCAGTTTTCTGCGGAATCTTCACATTGATCTCCATAGCCGCTAAACTAATTTGCAAACCAACAGTGTAGAAGAGTTCCTATTTCCTCACATTCTTGCTAGCATTTATTGTTTGACTTCTTAATGATTGACATTCTAATAGGGGTTAGATGGAATCTCAGTGTAGTGTGATTTGCATCTCCCTGATTGCTAAAGATGAACATTTTTTTCACGTATTTATTGGCCTTTTGTATTTCTTCTTTTGTGAAGTGTCAAGTTAATTGTCCATTTCTTGATTGTGTTACTGTGTGTGTGTGTGTGTGTGTGTGTGTGTGTGTGTGTGTGTGTGTGTGTTACTGGGGATTGAACCCAGGGGCATTCTACATCTGAGCTACATCTCCAGGCCTATTTTTTTATTCTTTATTTTGAAACAGGGTCTCTCTAAGTTGTGGAGGGCCTCACTAAGTAGGAGAGGCTGGCTGAGAACCCATATCCTTCTGTATCAGCCTTCCAGTACCTGGGAGTGTGCACTACCACTACTCCTGGCTTGTGTTACCTTTTTTTCAGTGCTAAGTTTTTTAAGCACTTTGTATATTCTAGATATTAGTCCTCTATTACAGGAATCATTAGTTACAGTTCAAACCATGTTTTCTAGGGAGTATGTTTAACCTAATGCATTACCCTAAATGTACATTCAAACAGGGTGCTTTTCCCCCAACTCCAAACTTGTCTTATTAAGTTCCCTTATTTCCAGTCTCAGATTCTGTATAGAAATGCCCCTGCACAACTGTGGCACTTCTAAAGTCTGTGAATATCTTATTTCTACCTTCATATATTCAATGACATTTTTTTAAACCTTTTTTTTTTTCCAACTCCATAGTGAAGGCTGAGATACTGGTATCAAAATCAGAGTTCTGAAAAGAGAATATCCAAAATGCTACAACCATGTTGTATCTGCTGCAGTAATGGTATAAAAGAGCTAGAAATAAGAGAAAGGGCATCTCTGTAAGTATTCAGAGCATTAGTCTGGTTATATTAACCTTACTTTCTAGCAGAGGAACAGAGCCTGCACCATGAGAAGAATTGCTGAAATATTTCCCATCCTGTCAATTTGTTCTAGAAAAATGAAATTCAACAATGTGCCTACCTTCTGAGGGTAGTGAGTGGGAAAGAAAAAAAACAAAGCATGAATGGAAAACCAAAAGGTTAAATTTGCCAAAGACTAAAGTAAATATTTCTATTATATTGAAAATTCTAAAAGCAAGTATCAGATATTTTGCCTGTGGTTCTAAAGAAATTAAAACAAACTTAATTGAAGTTCAAAAGTGAGTTTAATAAAAAAAATATAAGCTCTTGTTCCTTTTACTTTTTTTTTAGTTTTTAGAGCAGATATGTCAGTCAAACAGAGGGTTTGCTTAATATTACTTGTGACAGACATTATTATTATCTCTAGTATTAGATCTATTGACATAAGCTGTCGCCAGAAGAGTTGAATAGCTTTAGAGTGGATTTAGAAGCAACACTTTTAACAGTTGACCAAGGTTCATGAAATCTGATTTCTTTCTTGCTCTATTTCTTAGTACATTATTCAATAACCCTTTAGTTTGAGTTTTTTCTTGAAAGTTCATGCAGTCTTACTCTTTAAGCAAGACAGAATTGCAGTGTTATAGGAAGCATAAGTATGTGATAAAGTTTCAAATCAACTAATTATACAATTACAATCTCTTCTTTTTTTTTTTTTTTTTTTTTTTTTTTTTTTTTTTTTTTTTTTTTTTTTTTTTTTTTTTTTTTTTTTTGTACTATGGATTGAACTCAGAGGCATTCCACCTCTGAGCTATACCCCTAGACCTTTAAAAAACATATTGTAAAACAATGTCTTACTAAGTTGCTGAGGGTCTCCCTATAATCCTCTTGTCTCAGCCTCCTAAATACTAGGATTACAGGTATATGTCCCTACACCCAGCTCTAATTATGTGACCTTAAATCTGTCACTTTGCTTCTGTGGGCTTCATTTTGCTCACTCACAAAAAGTTAGCTATAACTATGATGATATTTCCAAGCATTTCTAAGGTTATATCATTCATGGTATAAGAGCATCAGAGTGAATCTTTAGGTGGGGAGAAGGAAAAATCTAAAAACAGATATAAAAAATGTTTTTTGATACCTTCATATAAAATTTACATTATGCTCCTTTCACAATACATTGCATAAAATGTTTGACACCACCTCCATAAAAAATATTTCAATCCATGTTTTAAAAAGGTCAATTTTAGAAAATTGTGCTAAAGGGAGATGTTACCAAGGATCGGAGTCAATGTTTAGACAATTTCTCTACTCTGCATTGTATTATTTTCTAGAACTTTGGCTTATATATATTCATGAATTCAAGTGGCAATTAGATATATTTCATAACCATTTTATGTCACTGAGAAATCCTATGTCATTGAGGAGAGATGACTAAAATATTGGGAAAAATGAGTGGTATAATATTTTGGGGAGTTTTAAGAGGTAGTTTCTTATTGAACAATAAGGTTGCTATTGTATTAAAGTAGCTATAAAATGTCTTTCATCTACCATCATGTACCTTTTATACCTGCAGGGATTCTTCCTTCAGGGTGGGGAGATGGCTAATTTGTTTTTTCTTATTTACACATCACACTAACTATAATCATGCATAAATGGCTAGTGTCTTATACCCAGTACCTCTTCACTTGGCTCTCAAGTTAATTCCCACTGCTGTCTCTACATTGTCAGAATTTTGACTTGAAGTTGATTAAGCTGTGGTCGGCTTCACAAAATATCCACTAAATGAGCCAACTTTTGTCATAAACTATAAATGTATTTGTTTTTACAATGTCATAAATATATATAATCCTCCCCTTTCCCACAAGGGAAGTAATAAATGAACCATGAGTTGGAAGACAATTTCCAGTACATTTCTCCTACTTGGTAATGCAAATTTGTGAACTTACAATTTTAATTATAACATTAAGATCACTGAAAGACAATCAAGAGGATGCTCTTTCTGACACATTCCCTCCAGTGAGAAGATGCTCTGGTTGCTTAATCACTCAGGTTTTGAGCTGGCTTTCATTCCCAGAATTTTTCCTTTGGAAAAACAGTATTCGCCTATATAGAAGCTTACACGGTTCTTCTTTAGTTAGTATCATGCTTTAAAAAAGACAAAAACAAAAAAAAACTCATATATATTTTATCATCATTATCCTAAATAGAAACCAATTTATTAAATCATTATTTTCTATACTAACATTGCTCTAAGATAAAGAATGAGATTAAACTGTGGCTTCCATTTTATAATTCAGGTAGAGCTTTGAAGCACATTCATATACATGGCTGGATCACATGTTGTAAACATGACTTTTTTTTTTTAGCTTAGTTGTCCATTTAAAAATATATATATAAACCTATTGAATTACATATATGGAGTTAGGACACTCAATATTTCCCTGTTGTATTTCATAAGCAATGGGGATACTGAAGCTTACTATAAATGAGTGATTATAGGATACATTTTGTATAATTGCTTTTTGTATCAGAGTCCTTTGTTTATAAAAAAATGTTGTGCTTTTATTTCAAAATTTCTTAGACTGGTTTTTAAAACTTGCCAAAATAATCACTTACTGTTGTGATTGCTATTTATTTTCTCTTTATATAAGCATCTAAGTACAAGTTCTAGATAGACTGATTTTACTTGTATTTGTCTGATAATAATGATTGAGTTCTTGCTGTTGGGCTCTTAATTCTCAAGCAGATTCAAGAGATTTAAGAACAAGATCTAAATAGTCAGCAAATTTTCAGATTGTCTGCACTCCTCTTAATGATTCATATTTTCACTGATTTCTAATTATTTTGAAATTTTGTGTGTGTGTGTGTGTGTGTGTGTGTGTGTGTGTGTGTGTGTTGAGAATTCAACCCAGGAACATTCTACCTCCAAACTACACCCCCAGCACTTTTTTAAAAATTTTTTTATTTTGAAAAGGGTCTCACTAAGTTGCTGATAATCTCACTCAGTTGCTGAGGCTGGTCTTGAACCTGCTATCCTTCTGTCTCAGCCTCCCAAGTACTGGCATTATAGTATACTATAATGTATACTATAATGCCAGTATACTATATAGTATACTATAATGCCAGGTCAAACATTCTTATTTTTAATTTAGTTAATGTATTCTACTTGAAAAAAAATAACTTTCCATTTAAAATGCGTAACTATAAAGATAAATATATAAAACAAACTTTAGAAAGAAGGCCTTTCAGAATAGTATTTTTCTAAGATTAGAAAATTTTATTCTTTGAAAAGAACAAGTAAAAACATATATTTCTTTAAAATAATGTGCAAAAACTACTTTGAAAAGACAACCAGCTAGGTGTGGTGGGGTACTCTTGTAGTCTTAGTACTTGGGAGGCTGAGACAGGAAGATTGCAGGTTTGTGACCAGCTTCAGCTACTTAGGCCATCTGCAACTCAGTGAGACACTGTTTCAAAATAAAGAATAAATATAGGGCTGGGGGTGTAGCCTGGAGCTAGAATGTCCCTGGGTTCCATCCTCACTTCCTTAAAAAAAAGAAAACTGATTTGAGGTTACCAAGTTTTTCTTGGGAGAGTATAAATAAATTTTGAAAAATTATGATAGCATCACTGAACTGATTTGAGGTTACCAAGGCTTTTTTTGGGGGGGCGGGGTACAAATAAATTTTGAAAAATTATGATAGTGTGAAAATACCCTGTACCTGTAAAATGTTTATGGCTATCTGCTGAAACAGCCATATTTTCATATTTTCCAGCCAAACCAGACATTCTTGTCCCTCTCCCAGCAGACTAGCAATGGGCCCAAGTGGGCCAAAGTACCATAGAACTTATTCTTGTGACTTTACTGGCATGCACACACACACACACACATACACATATGTACACACACATATGTGTACATATATTTTTAGCATGAAAAAATCAGGATTTTCAGAAAAACTAGTCCAACAAAGAAAAAATTTAGTTTACTCACATATTGCACAGAGGCAAATTTACTTAACATTTTGGGTCTATTGGGGCATGTCTGTATAAATTGAATAAATGTATGTACACACATATATGTGGGTGTATGTTTGCGTATATGTATAATATAATATATATATACACATATATTTTTTTTCTCTCCTGATCTTTAAGTAAAACTCAAGTTCTTGGAGAATGCCTAGATACCTCCTATAATTTTCTACTAACATTAGAATATTGTGTTTCACTTGAACAAGTGAACTATGGGGTCTCAGTCCCTTTCTGTACTATAGTCCTACAATTTGATATCTTTCGTGCCAAATTTATCCCACATTAGCACAACTAATTTATATTTATCTGACTGTCCTTTGTGTGCATGCATGTGTATATATGATGTTTTCAATTTCCTTTTAGAATGAAGCATGTTCATCATAAGTGGTAAAATGATGTAAAAAATGCATTAAGCAAAATAACACTTTTCCTCATCCTTTTTCCTCTCATTGCCACTGTCATATCACAACTCCTGAGTTAATTTTTTCTTTCATTTTTTTTTCTCCATTTATTTACTCAATGATAGGAGTATGGTTACTCATTCTGGTATTGTTTGCATCGTTGATATATTCCAACAAATCGACGCATGTAGATCTGATCCTCTTCTCACCTCTCTGAGATCAGACTTTGCTATGCTGTCCAAGCTGGCCTGAGTCCTGGACTAAAGTAATTCTCCTCTTTAGCATCCCAAGTAGTTAGGATTACAGGTGTGTGCCACCCCACCCACCTTCAATACTTTTCTTTTAATAACTGCAGAACTGTCTTTATATGGATTACCATCTTTATCCAGTACTAGATTGGTGGATATTTTGGTGGCTTGCATGCTTTGGGCAGCCTGAACTATTCTACTGTACCATAAACATGGCACTTATATTCTTGCCTACTTGCATTTTTATTTATGTAGTAGAGCTGTCACAGAGATTTTACACATTTATGGTTTTATAGATATTGCCAGAACATTTTCAAAATGTCTTTGAATTTTAGCTCTCACCAACATTAACACTTACCCCAATCTGTTTGTGGGGGAAGAGACTTGGTATTGTTTTAGTTCATACTTCCCTGATGACAAATAAGAGAATGATAATATCTTTTCATAGTTTTACTGGGAAGTTTTTTTTTTTTTTAATGTGAACTCCTAGTAACATGCCTTTTTCTATTTTTTAGCATGAAAAAATCAGGATTTTCATAAACACTAGTCTAAAAGAAAGAAAAAATTAAGTTTACTCATATATTGCATAGAGGTAAATTTACTTAACATTTTAGGTCTATTAGGGCATGTCTGTATAATTGAATAAATATTCTTCAGAATTGGATGTAAAAAATAATCCAACTAAAATAGAATATTTATTCACAACTTCAAAGATGAACGAGAAAAGATAAAGATAGAGTAAATAAATTTTGGATAACTGTCTGTTTCTATCTTTTATATTACGGGTGAACTTGTCTTTTTTCTTAAAAAACAAGCCAGGTGTGGTGGTACACACCTGTAATCTCAGTACTTGGAAGTCCCAGTTTTAAAACTAACCGCAGCAACTCAGTGTGGCTTGCATCAACTTAGCATGACCCTGTTTCCAAATTTTAAAAAATAAATAAATAAAATCTGAGGGTGTAGCTCAGAGGTAGAATACCCCTGAATTCAATCCCTAGTACCACAGAAAAAAACAAACAAACAAAAAAAATCAAACAAACAAACAAAAAAACCAACTCTATTTCTTAGTAGTATCATTAGCTAAGTGACATACAGTAAATGCATTGATTAAAAAAAGATGCTTTAATTCTTTAGGAGATAAAACTATATTTTTCCCATAATTGTATTTCATGACCTAGTATCTCTCTTCCCAAGTAATCACCTTTACACTATTCCAGAAAATGTCCTACAATATAAATGGGCACTGGAAGCAAAAAGAGAAAAATTACATATTCTCACACAATCTACTTAAAATTCACCAAAAAAAAAAAAAAATTGTCAACACTAATCAGGCCAAGTGACACAGTAAGTTTATCTTACTTTATAATGCTTCCAGTTATGGCTGATCTTGACATTTCTGAGAAAGGCAAAAAAGAAGAAAACGTCAGATGATTGCTTTTAGTATTGATAGGACCTTTACCAGATAAGAAAAATTAATGAATCTTCACCTTGATGACTTCACCAAATTTTGCAAATGGATTAGAGCATTTTCCTTGAACTGATTTTTTTTTTTTTTTTTTTTTTTTTTTTTTTTTTTTGCAGTACTGGGTATGGAACCTGGGGGCATTCTACCTCTGAGCTACAGCTCCAGTTCTATTTTTTTATTTTTTATTTTGAAACAGGGTACACTATTTTGCGGAGGGCCTCAGTAAGCAGCTAAGGCTGTCGGCGAACCCGGACCCTCTAGTTTCAGCCTCCCAAATGCTGGGATTACAAACTGCGCCACTACGCCCAGCTCTGATTTGTTTTTTGCTTGGTACTAGGGATTGAAGTCAGGGGTGTTCTGCCTCCAAGCTATACCTCCAACCCTATTTTTATTCTTTATTCTGAACACTAAGTTGTGGAGTACCTCACTAGGTAGCTGAGGCTGGCCACGAACCCAAATCCTCCAGTCTCAGCCTCCAGAATGCTGGGATTACAAGCATGCGCCACCACGCCTGGCTTCTGATTTGTTTTATGTAATAAAATAGTATATGTCTTAAAAATTCCTTTCTAAATAACTCATTCAAATATACAAGCAGAGAACATACTACATATAAGTATTTTCTTGATTTACTTTATGATAGTTATTTTTATTTGAAAATACAATGTTTTCTAATTAAATGGCTTTAATTTGGTTTAATTCCTAGTACCATAGAGTTCTTGGTAAACAAGCAGGCAAGCAATAATTCATGAACTCATTCATTTTTCATTCATTCATTCTTTCCTTTCTTTTACTGGGGATAAAACTCGGGGTTGCTCTATTACTGAACTACATCCTCAAATCTTTTATTTTGAGAAAGGGTCCGGCTAAGCTACCAAGACTGACTTCCACCTTTTTACCCTACTACCTCAGTCATTGATATTACAGGCATGCACCATTGTGCCTAACTATGAGCTCAATTAAATTCATTATTTTTTTTTCCCTGTTACTGGAGACTGCAACCATAGCTACTCTACTAAGCTATACACTCTGCCCTTTTTATTTTTTATTTTGAAACAAGGTCTCATTAAATTGCCAAGGGAAATGATTTAAACATTTTTAAAGATGAAAGCCAGGCATGGTGGCGCACACTTGTAATCCCAGCATTCTGGAGGCTGAGACCGGAGGATCCGGGTTCGTGGCCAGCCTCAGATACCTAGTGAGGCACTCCGAAACTTAGTGAGACCCTGTTTCAAAATAAAGAATAAAAAATATAGGGCTGGGGGTATAGCTCGGAGGTAGAATGACCCTGAGTTCAATTCCCAGTACCACAAAAAAAAAAAAAAAAAAGGATGAGAAGGATGTAGACTTAGAAGACCAAAGATCAGAATATATGAAAGTACTAATATCCTCATAGTGTTATATTCCTTCAACATTTATCTAGTGACTATTCCATGCCAGACAATACCAAAACCAATATTTATAGCACAGTTAAGTTATAAAACTTATATAGAGACATTATATGCTGAACAAATTTGAGCCACATTTACTTCTTGACCTCTAAGAGTGAGGATTTAAAGCTGATAGCCTTTTCTTCTTTTTTGGTAGGAAAGTTGACTATACAGGGGTTATTTTTGTTGTTATGTAATAATGCATCAGCTCATCAAATAAAGATAGTGGGAATTATTTTATCCTTAAGTATATGGGAAAGCTAGTAAGAAAACTAAGAAAAAAAAGAGGAAAAGAAAAATAAGATGGGATAGGAAAAATGAGGAGCAGTGAGGTAGAAAGAAAATTTCTGGTTAGAAAATATTCCTAGTATTTAAGCTATTCGATGCTACTGTGCAGCTGACCTTTTGTTCCACCTATTTTTTAATTTAGTTTAGTTTTGTTTGATGTTGTTGTCGTAGAGAGAATGTTTCTCAGTAAATATACAGAAGGGGTAAGAAAAGGATGGTAGGTGAAATAGGGGAATGTGTTGTCATTGATTAAATGGGAATGCTAATTAAATCTAAACTTTCCATTTCTTTATTATTATTGGTGCATTGTAATCATACATCTTTGTTAGGTACAAGCTGTAACGGCACATATGCACACATTTCTCATTTAACCCTTCCCCACTTCCCACCCCATTCCCTCCGCCTCCCTCCTTCTCAAGTTCAGTTTAGTGATTGACTTTGATATACTTGCGAAAGTACATCATATGTATTAGGGTGTTCCCCCCTATCACCTTTAGTTAAGTCACATTCTTTGCTCATCTAAGGTTTCTCCTTCTTCGTCTAGAGTTCCTCTTTTGACCCACTTTCTCCCTGGTTTCCACATATTAGAAAGCATACGATTTTTTACTTTTTGTGACTGACTAATCTCACTTAACATAATGTTTTCCAGTTCCATCTATTTCCCTGCAAATGACATGATTTTGTTCTTCTTATTGCTGCGTAAAATTCCATTGTGTATATATCCCATAGTTTTGTAATTCATTCATCAACACATAGGCACAGGGAAAATTGGAAAAATATATTATCTAAACAAATATCAATTTGTATAGTAGAACATTATTTAGTCATTAAAATAATGTCATAAATTAATACATAGAAATATATTTATGATATATTATTAGGCAAAATGGTATGAAATATGCCATTATAAATTATTATATTTTATAAATACATACACACACATATATATATATATATATATATATATATATATATATATGAATGGTGAACCAAAAAAAAAGTCTCTGTGTAAGAGATGATTTTAAAAACTTATATTGATGTTCATTTTCCAAATTATGGTTTAAACATATATTACTTTTTTTAAACCAGAACACATACTAGTTAGAATTCTAAAATGTCAAATTTCCCCAAACGTCATTCTATAGGGCATGATAGTTAATTTGAAAATAGTATTCATTATTCTTGAAGTCATAGAGAATTGGGAAAATATGTAATGATAAACTCGTAATCTACTTTAAATATCATAATCATTGTAATCTATTTTAAACACCATTAGAAAAGCAACCTGGAAATTACTCCTCAGTTTTATCAGTCCTTAGTACACTAATGAATATATTCTATGAAAGAAAACTCTGATTAGAAGGAAAAATAATAAAGTAGTGTGGCTTAAGGAAAAAAATATCCATTTAGTCAAATTCAATCGATATTTCCTCCAATAAAATAAAGGTTTCGCAGATTATAAGAACACAGTCAAACAAAACATGTGATGGGACAGCTTATAAAGTTTGCTCATGGGATTGATTTGAAGTTGAAGTGGATGCAATCTTCTAGCTGAAATTCAATGGCAGAAAGTAATAATACTTGAAGGAATTTTGAAGGATGAGGAGGTATTTGTAGAAAAAATTGTTCTATAAATTCTACCTAATTTCACATCTGGTTTGTCATCTAGAATTGGGTAATAAGTAGTACATTCATAAAAGCTGAAGTTTATATTAATTTGAAAATTCCTACAAGTGAAACAGAAGAAAAAAAAATACTCCTGCAAAGCCACTAATACACAAAGATAATTAAATGGGCTAAAATTTGCATTATAAAGAAATAGAATGGGAGATCATAAGGAAAATAACCTGAGCTATTATTTACAGATAGGTAATAGTAGACAATAGATAAATATCCCGAGTATCACATCTGTAGAGACTCATCTATTCTCAGAATGGCCCTATGAGGTGAGTTCTATTCTCTCCATTTTACAGACAAGAACCCTGAGGATCCAAAATATATTGAATGTTTGAGCCAAGGTCACACATTAATTGGCAGAGTCAAAATCTTTTCTACCTGGAATGCTTTTCTTTTATTGAATTTCTTTAGTCTTTTTGACTGTGTTGCACTAAGTGGAAACACATCTGTAGAGTGACATTAAAGCCAACCAGGCCACTAGCAGTCCCTCCAGTACATGCTTTAAGGAGGCTGGCATTGAATTTGGATTCTGATCCCAGTTATTTATATTCACGGTGTGTGTTCTTCATCAAGCTCTTTAATGACAATCTGGTCTCAGTTTCCATGTCCCTTAAATAAGGGAAATGAAATCATCTCTACAATTCTTTCCAAATCTAACATATAGCTTCCATCTCAAAGCTATTATTTCACATATCTTTAAGCCACTTTTAAAACATGTCAGGAGTTCTGGGGAATAGTTATATCATAAAAAGCTGGAATTCAATTGGACATGGCACTAAGATGTGGGTTGGACAGGAAAAGTGTTTTCAGGAGAGACACTTAGTGTTGTGCAACCACTACCAACTTGTCACATAAGAGAGGCCACAAGGGGAGGAGTAGCCAATGTTTTTTGTAAGCCTTTTCGTATTCTGAAATTTCTACTCTATGATTTTACCCAGAAGACAGTATTTTTTCCACACTATAATAGGGTGAAATGAAAAGCCCATATTCTTGAGAATAGCAGTATTTTTCAAGAGATGTAACACAGCTTCTGAAGGTGAAATATTCAGCTGGGGTAAAAATAAGAGGAACTTGCAAAGAAGTATGTGGAGAGGAAGGAGAAAATAAAGGTCAGCTCAGTTGTCTAGCACCTCTCTGCATAGTATTATGTTCAAGTTCAAGATTCTCACTCACTCTTCTAAAGTTCTTGGATACCAGGCAGCAGCTGAGTGTACTGCCCAGTTCTTTACCCTTGTTCTAAAGATGCTGATCCCAGAGCATGGTACCTTCCTTGGACATGATCTTATCCTCCAACTGTGATTCCCAAGTTGAGTCAGAGACTGACCAAAATTCTAGTAAAGAATGGGGAATGCCTATTTCACTTTCTTTTAAAGCAAGTAGAAGGCCAAGAGTGGTGGTGCATGCTTGTAATCCTAGTACTTAGGAGGCTGAGAGTGGAGGATCGCAAGTTTGAGGCCAGCCTCAGCTACTTAGTGAGGCCCTCCTCAACTTAGTGAGACTCTGTTTTAAAATAAAGAATAAAAAAATAGGACTGGGTGTATAGCTTGGAGGTAGAATGCCTTTGGGTTCAATCCCCAGTACCTCAAAATAAAATAAAGTAGAAATCCAAGGCTATGAAGAAGAATGCTACATTCCAAGTCCAGTTAGTTGTTCCTGTTGCCCCCCCCAAAAAAATCCTAGACTGTATCACCATAGAAATAAATCAGAGAGGTTCACAAACATACTTATTCCCAGAATCTGACTATTGTATCCACTTGCTAGTCAGAAATTCACTTGACAGTAGCAATATAGTATAAGTAGAAGGAAAATTCCACATGCTGGGCCTTCAACAAGCATCACTATCAAAAGGACATTCCTGGTCAGCATTTTAAACTTATGTTTGAAATATTGCAGACATGCTGTTCATTTTTGCTTCACTTTGTTCTGGAAAGATTCACAATCTATCGTCTACGGCAAAGCAACATTGATCATAGATTGACTCCATCCATTCTCATGTGATGCTTGACTTGTCAAATATTTTCCTTACATCTATTCCTTTGGGGAATCAGTTACCTTCCTGTCTCCCTCCTGTCCGAATTTGATGGGGCAGGGGCTGCCAGGAGTATTGTGTCTGCCAACAGGTGGCTAGGCACTAGCTCAATCTCTCCCAACCAGTGAGTCCCCATCTGCTAGCTGGAATCTCCATGTGTTCCTTCTGCTTATTACAGCAGCTGAGCCTCAGGCTGGGTTCTTTGTGGGCTACAGGCAGATGCTTCATAAGGTGAGCCAAAGGGAGTTGGGCCATTAGAGCTGTGTTAAGGCTGCTTCGGCTGGAATCTCTCTAGTTTTCAAACGTTTACCTACAGCTTCCCCTGATAGTTTTTCCAAAGGACATCCTTGAGACATCAACCAGACATGGTGATGATACTTGAAACTTCAAAAATGCTCATGACATGCTGTTTTCTTCATTTTTTGCATCTTTTTCTGAGTCAACAATGTTTTAGAGCTTATTAACATCCCAGCTTAAGCATTACTAGTTTTCAAGAAAGAGTGTTAGTAGGAAAACTTTAAAGGTAATCATGCCTTGCCAAGAAAAGTCAGTTTAAGTCAGGAGTGGTGGCACACACTTGTAATCCCAGTACTTGGGAGGCAGAGACAGGAGGATCACGGGTTTACTGCCAGCCTCAGCTACTTAGTGAGGCTCTCTGTAACTTAGTGAGACCCTATTTCCAAATAAAAATAAAAATAGGACTGCGGATGTAGCTTGGAGGTAGAATGCCCCTGGGTTCCATCTTCAGTACTGAAAAAAAAAAGTCAATTTAAGTTTAGTGAACTATTTATTAAATGAAGAGACCTAGAGTCAGAAATCACATATCTTGGGCTCTGATGGTATATTAGTGTGCTCTATTCTTGGGATATGTTACAGATTGGTTAGCAATCATAATTTCAAGAAAGTCTGGAGGACTGGGAAGTTCAATGGTAAACAACTCCATATTTTGTAAAAGGCTTGCTATAGCTAGCATCTGTGCCAACTAATAAAATAATCTCAATTGCTTGGTTATTTTATCTTAGGTTCAGACATTTTTCTAAAATGCATTTACATTTTTTAAATGCTCTTCAAATATATTTCTTTTTTCATTTTATATTCCTGTCCTGTTCATGCTTGGGTAATACTGTAGTTGAAATAAAAATGGGAGAGGGTGTCCATTTGTATAAGAAAGAATCATTAGAAATTCTTTACATGGGATCCAATTGAGCAAGAATCTGATACCCAGCAAAGAGCTGGGTGGACTCAAGTCATGTTCTTTCTCAGAATAAGCTGAAAGGTCTGTTTGAGTGTGCATTAAATGACAGCATTTTTATTTAATTGAGGTTTAAAGTCTATGGAGGCACCTTGCAGACTCAAAGCAAAAACTGTCTCAGGGAACTGTAGGTGGACATTTGAAAAACAGTGAAGAACAATTTCCAGCTGAGTCAATTTTTGTTAAACATCATGTGGCTTGGCCAGTTTTTGGCTTTTCTAGTACAGTCTGAAGCCTGCATGACCCAGCCTCAGCTCAGCCACCATGCTGTGCAGGAGACAGGAACAGGGTGTCCAGGCTCCAGATGGGAGAGTCTTTTAATTGGCTGAGTGTGGACCAGAGTCTGGGCACAGAATGTCAGACACGTCTTTGCTGGCATCATTATTACTGATTCAAACTACATGAGGACCGAGGAGCTGCCAAGGGGAGAAGCTGAGCTGTCGGCACACTTGAATCACACCAGAACACGGAGGTGAGGGTGGGGAAAAGTGCTCTCCTTGCTAAACTACTTCAGAATGGTGATTTAACTCATTGAATGTCATAATCTATGCTTCCTTGTCCATGTTTTAAGGCTACTCCTTTTTGCATCTCCCTTTCAAGTTGGATATTTCTGTTATTCTAGTTTGTTTCTCCAACAAAAACTGTCTACTATACCAGTTGGGATTCAGTTTTTATAAGCACAAAGTGGGCCCCAAAATGTAAAGCCAACCTTAAACAAGATCATTAATTACAGTGTTTATGAATCAGAAGAAACATTTGTTTCTTGATGAAGGGTAATAAAGTTTGCATATTTGTACTTGCATTATGCAGTTTTTAGATTCAAACATGTTCAAAACTTATCCTCCCAAAATGGTTGAGCAGGTGGCTGCTCTTGTACCTGTGATCTGAGATGAAAGGATGCTCCATTGAAAGGATGCTCCATTCCTGAGGCAAGCCTGATATCATTCACTTTAAATAAATAGTTTTACCTCTGTGGAGCCAGGGAAGTGCTCAAAAGAAAGGGCAGGGGAAAGGAAAGACTGAGGTTCATTATTAAAAATACTAACATTGACTGTGTGTACATATGTGAAATCCCAATATCAGTTTCAGTCCTCTGTATGGGAAGAGGGGAGATGGGGAGGAGGGGGCAAGGGCAACAAAAGCTGTGTGCATGTCCATCAATGTCAACATGATTTACATTATGATGTGAGATGATAATACACCAATAGAAGCACATTAAAAATAAATAAATAAATAAATAAATAAATAAATAAATAAATAAATGGTTTTATTTGGGGAAAACCCACACATTTTCCTATGTGTAAAGACTTTTTTTTCTATGTAAATATTTCTGGAGGGTGTTAAGCATTAAACTATGCTTTAATAGCCTGGTAGAAATTAGGAAACAGTAACTTGAAAGGATGAATAAGGTAAGCATAGGCTCCACAAAGGAGGACTTGGGGGAAAATGTAGGAGAGAACCAGGAGATTATTGCACAAGTCAGAAGAGAGGGAAGAGAGGGCAGCTGCCCCAATCAGAGCCCCTTTGCCTATGGGTTCTCCTTTATTTTACCAATATAGTTAATTTCACCTCTTTTCTTATGTGTACAGTGGTTTTGAAACAAGAGAACACTTCAATAATATCTGGACAGCTTACCCAAATTCAGATTTCCCTGGTCCTACTTCACAGTGACTAAGAATTTCCAGGGATGGTGTTTTGCCTGCTTGAGCATCTTGAAAAAGCTTTCAGGGGACTCAGAAACAAATTCCTGGGCAAGCTGAATGGTTACAGCTGCTCACTTAGGCCCATCCTGAAAGCATCCTACATCCTCTGCAGTCTTCCTCTGTGAATCTTGTTCGACTTGCCTCTTACTTAGATGTGAAAATTGAAGATGCCAGGTGAAAATTACTCCCATTAACTATTCCATTCTGTTCCTTCACAATTTCCCATATCAGCATATAAAGCCACCTATTTTTCTGTAAAACCCACAGGAAAAAACGACATGGGAAATCTTTCCCTAGTTCTTTTTTTAAGTAACCAAGTCCATTATTTCTTTGATCTAAGATAATATCACATACTAGTCTCCAGACTCTCAAGCCAGACTGTCTAGTTCAAAGTCTAACTATATCACTTACTAATCTCTGACTTCAGACAAAATTAAACTGTTCTGTATCTTAGTTCCCTCATCTATGAAAAATGGACACTAATCTCATTAGGCAGTGGCAGGAAAGAATTATTACTATAAAACACTTAGATTGGTGTCTGAACATCCATTATTTTTCTCACAGTTCCTGTACATGCAGATTTTGACTCATCTGTGGCATTTGAAAATGTCTTCTTCTTTTTCAAGGACTCTCCACTCATCTAGTTTTTGACAATACTCTATTTCTGGCTCATCTTTCTGTTTTCTCTGTATTTACTCCTGATATTTTTCATGGAAAGCTTCCATCTCTAATCACTTATTCAATATGATATTCCTCCAGGTAATCAAATGGACAATTTTACCTCTCTGTCTTATTGGAGAACTTATGAAATCATTATCCTGTCTTCTAACTCGGCTTCTATTCAATATCTCAGTTAAAGGTTGGTAACCAAAATATTGGGGAATTAATCCCCGAAGTCCGATTTTTTGAAATCTCTAACATTTCCTTCTGGAGTAAATGGCAAGGCATAGAAATAACCCAGATTCTTAAAATATATCAGCCTTTATGGAAATAGTTCTTTTCATTTTTCTTTTCATGAGAGAGAGACATGTTCCTAGTTCACGCAGTGAATACAGTGACAAGTCTATTACATGATGATAAATGAAGGTGCACAAGTTTTCATCTGATTTATCTAAAGCCTGACTCTACTAACCCTTTGCCTTACTTCTGGCTGAAATATTTTTGAACAAGTCTACTTGAGTATCATCAACTGAGACTGTATATTTAATTAAGTACCTAACTTCTGTAACTACTTTCTGCTTACAAAGTCACTCCATAGAAATGCCAGAAGAAATACATGTGTAAGAAAATGATAGTGAGTAGTTCAACAGAAAAAAAAATAGTAAATTGTTTGGAAGTATTTGGAGAGGAAAGGAAGATGTTATAACAGAGTTTTTCTAAGAAATTTAAAAATGAGGAATTTATAAGTATAGGATAGATGATATTGCAGAAGAGATATGAAGTTTATAATTATAGGAGAGAAAACCTTGCAGCAGAGACATACACAGTCACTTTAACAAGCCATTAGATTTTAAGTTTGTAACTTTGATTATAACCTTATTGACTAAAGTAACTAAGGAAAAAGTATATAAACTATAAAATGGATTAAGGAACCATGGAACCAGAAAAAGTGAAAGTGACAAATCTTGGCATCATTGAATCAGATAATATTAAAAAATCAAGAGACTCTGATGGCCTTAGAATATTCTAGTTCCAATATCAAAATCATATGTAATATAAAGATGGATGGTAAGACTAGAGCCCATAAGTTTCATTATTCTATACCTTTGAAAATACCAATCATATAATATATATTATATATTAATATATTACAATATTAAATACTATAAATATTAAATATATTACATATATACATATATATTACAGTATTGGAAATTTAACTCAGGGTCATTCTGCCTGTGAGCTACTTCCAACCCTATCTTTAATTTTTTATCCTGAAACAGTATCTCGCTGTTGAAGATGGTCTCACAAAATTTCTGAGGCTGGCCTGGAAACTGTGATTCTCTTGTCTCAGCCTCCCAAATACTAGGATTACATGCGTGCACCACCACACCCAGCCAAGATGAATCCTATTAAAGATGGTAATATCAGGCTATGCTTGCCTGACACTACTAAATATCCTATTATTTTATCTCCACTTATTCTGACTCCAAAGCAGCAGTCTGATTGTGATTTGTCTTTTCTTCTATAGCAAGAAAATGGTTTTATCAAGAGAACATAAGGTTCCAGTTGTGTGAAATACATTTATTGTTGTGAGTTAATATTTGAAATATGATTTGTCTTCCTGTAAAGGTCTGCCCACAAAGAAAAATCCAATGATCCTGTAGGCTATCTTTATGTATCACAAAACTCTCCTTGCCGTCCACTGTACTGTCTTAGTTCTGGCCTTTAGCTTCTCTCCTCTGCATTATAGTAATAGCCTCCCAGCTTCTTGTCTGTGGTCCTGCTCTCTCCAATCCATCATCTATAATGTTTCCAGATGACCTTCTTCAAATGTAAATCTTGTCATTTTATCCACTTGTTTAAATTCCTTTAATGTCTCCCCATTGCCTACAGAATAAAGTTTAAACTGCTTAGCTGGGCTCAAGTCTCTTCTTGATCCATCTACAACTTGCTTTTTCCGTTCTATCTCAGAAGAAAACTCCCACACTATCATTGCTCTCTTACCTGGAGGTCTTCAAGTACATAAGGCATTTCATAGCTCTGTGTTTTTGAGCATGCAGTTCTTACTGCTTGAAATGGCCTTCATTTCCTCTTTGCCTGCCTGATTCCAAGTTAGTGATCTGATCTTGCTGCAATAGCCAAGACCATTATCATGTAACTTTGAATACTCCACATCATGCTGTTTTCTGCATCTCTGTTGTGTGTACATATGTATGTCACCATCATAGAACCTATTACATTTCAGCACATTTATTATTTTGTATTCCTGCTTTTAATTTACCATAATCTCACTCAGTTTAGTGAACATGTTTTAAGTTATAGAATCAGTACCTATCATTATATTTTGTCCAGAGTAGTTCTTAGCATTTGTTGATTAACTAAAATGACCAAAGAGGTTAGCAAATTCGATCTTGAAATTAAAAACAAAACAAAACTTCAAGTGTTCACTATAAGCCAAGGGCAACACTGAATCCATTTTAATTAATTGATGACTCAATCTTTAGATTTGCTGGGGGAAGAACAGAGAAGGAAATAAATGCAGTAAAAAAATTATAATAATATAATCAACTTTGGAAATCTAGTGTAGTAAAATAGACACTAACAAAAATAGCAATAAATTAAATTAAATCAATGTTTAAGGTATATACATATATATTGTACAGATTCCTGATTCTATATTTAATAGTTATGTTTATTTCAACACAACAATGTTCTATGAGAAACAGAAAGAGACAGAGCTAGAGAGTAAAAGTGAGAATAAGAGAGCGGGATAAAAATATATTTAAGAAAAACTGTTAAGAGGCAATTTGTATTGTCAATATGCTTTAGCCTGGTAATTATCTTTAATGAGATCATGATTTTATTCTTTAATGACATTTATGTTTCTTTTGGTTTCTGGGCATTTGTGTTTGAGGTAAGTTTCAGTTCCTCTGTTTTTAAAAAAATATTTTTAAGGGCCCCTCTGCTTGTCTCCTTGGTATTATAAAAGCTCTAGAGAGCTGTTTGGATGATAACAAGTGCTGCAAACTGCAGGTGAATGGGCCTTGCAATTGCACAAACAGCAAACTAAAGCATTTTATAATAACAAAGACAGAGGCTGGGGAGCCCTTATGAATATGTTATTAAGCACCTGCATTCCAGTTCCTAAACTGGAGGAGCTGTTTGAAAGGGGATACTAACTCTGGGCCAGAATTGAGGTCTGCTGAGAAATTATGTTTGTTCTTTGATAAAATTAAATTAATTGAAATTATAACATTTGAAATATGATACTTTTCTCCAATATCCATTTGAATGTTGAGATCTTAGTATATAGCTAATCCTACTCCAGCCATATACTTTTGTTGGTAAAGAGAGTTAGACCTTGGAAAAACATTAAAAAAAACCTTTTTCTATGCTGAGATTTTTAAGAGATGAAAACCATCCATTGGTAAGACAACTCCTAGCACCCAGATAGGTCTGTTGGATGCATTATTCAGAAGAAAGGGTGTGTCGTGAAAATTCAGGTTGTATGGTATAAAATAGTAGGAGGTAAAATATTCAGTTAATAGAATAATGAAGGAAAACATGAAAGGCAGATTTTTCTCAATCTCTTAAAGCTCACAGAGTAAGTCTGGGCAAGAGATTAGGAAAGAGATTGTAACAGTATTCACACATTTTTTAATTAGAAAAAGTTGTAAGCAAATCAAAATAAGGATTCAAGTAATACCAGAACCAAAATTATTTTCAAATAAGCTTTTCCAAAACATAAGAAATACAGTTAAAAGACACCTTTTATCAAGAGCACTGCATTATCACCCAATGAAAGATACAAGTAAAATATTATCCTTGTTATTATGCTATAAGTCTAATTAGTGTTTCATATGGCCAGAAATTCAGAGAGACAGAATTATTTTCCTTTCTGCACAGCTTGAGTCGTTGAAGGTAAGTATATATAGAAGTACTTGGAAACCCTAATTCCTATTCTCTCCAAGATCCAGAGTTATAGAAACCAAGCAAAAGCAGTATGTCAGCTTGATCTAGACCAGTTGCTCTGCAGGCCAACATGGCCCCCAATTCTAATAACCATTTGAAAAGAATGCAAATCTACTTATAGCTAGAAGCTGTCTGTATAAAAATTGTGTTTGTTCTTTGTAAAATTATGTTAAATTACATAATAGTAGAAGGAGATAGGAGTTATATATGGACATCTACCTTAACTGAAAGAATGAAGGGAATGAGTCCTCTGAGTTTGAGGCTGCAGACACTAAGAGCCTCCTCAATTAGGCTCACTATTGGCAGGCTGTTCCTGGAATGGAAGCCAAGTGACTTCAACAGCAGAATGTTGGAAACCCAGACTTGATTGGCTTGAATTACCTAGGATGACTATAAAATGTCCTCTCTCTTCTCATAGTAACTCTGGATGGGTGTGTAATAGGCACCTATGACAATAGGAAATAGAAGTCAGGAATGCTTTTGAAGGCTGAAATGTTTCTCTCAATGAGAGATACCAAATTTTGTACTCTTGGTATCTGTGAGTATGATCCTATTTGGAAATGAGATCTTTACAGATATGATTCAGTTCGGATGAGGTCATTAAGGCAGGACTGGAGTCCTTATGAGAAGAGGGAAATCTGAATAGAGTAACAACCAAACATGAGAAAGTCATGTGAGAATGCAAAGAGGGAAGATTTCCATGTAAAAATGGAGGCAGAGTTTGGAGTTAGGCTGCTGCAAGCCACAGTAAACCTGGAACTGTCAGACCCTGCAAGAGGCAAGGTAGGATCCTCCTTTAGAGAAGAGGAAATTTCTGCCTTACCAACACCCTGATTTAAGATGTCTAAATTCCAGAACTGCTGAGACAATAAATTTCCATTGGTTCTAGTCACCCAGTTTGTGGCACTCTGTTATGGCAACTCTAGGAAACTAATACAACGCCAACCTTATCATGAGACCAACAGCAAGCCCCTGCAGTGAGAAGTAGCAGACATCAGCATAGCATCATCTTTGAACTGCTCAGGAATCGCCTGCATCACCTTTTCTCAGGTTGGTAGTATCAAGGCACCTGCCTCTTTCAAGAAGACTCATGGATTGCACTGACCCCAGGGAATATCTTAAAATCGCCATAAAAGGGATGACACCAAGCAGGAGAGATGACATAGTTACCAATAAAGATGAGGGAAGTAGAATATTAACAGCAGATTGTAAAGAGAACTTTGATTTCCTCTGGCCTCTCAGGGGTGAAGTCATTAACCACATATTCTCTTTGGTGGACAGATGTTTCTAGATGTAGATGTTGCCTACAGCCCAGTTATTGCTTACTAAAGACTATAGAGCTACATAAACAAAGAAAAACAAAACTTCAAAAACCTCATCTAGGGATTGGGGAATTTGGTCTTAAATGACAAAAAATTTTCAACTTCAAGAAATAAACTATTGCTTTAGGGATAAGCAGGCATGAAACATAGGGCTGGTGCACACTGAGGTGGATCTATTTACTCCATCATGGTAAAGAATAAGAAAACTGAGGGATATGGGATTACACAATTGTTTGGCAACCTGAGTCTTTGTCCTTTCTTTTTTTCATATTCATAGAACAATGTATCATTGGCAAATCATGTACTTAGAGCTTTTTGGCTAATGACAGTCTTTCTCCCATTATTGATATTGGTTCCTGTTATGTCAGGCTGAGAAATGAGCATTTTTATCCCAGTGCTTCCTAAGACTTCTTAGTAGAAAGAAGTTACCTTAAAATCTCATTTTTTCTCCTATAACACCCACTGGGTTGGATCTTGATAATAGAGGGTTTGTTGCCCTATCAATTCCTCTGGGTTAATTCTTAATATTTTCCTACTCAATTAGTTTCTTCAGTCTACTTTTAAAATTCAGCTCAAAAAATTGTTGTAATTTCTTCATTTAATCTATTGATCTTCTCTTAGCCATATATAATTTCCAGAAAGGAAAAATTATGCTGTGTATAATATTGTCCACAAACTAATATACTTATCCTAATATGCTTTAGCAAACACAAATTACATTATACACTTTTAGGGACATTATAGATTTCTATATATTAGTCCTGAGATTG
>PVLC010008527.1:0-58062 GCA_004027655.1 Graphiurus murinus | reverse complement strand
CACTTTATAAAAACCCAACAGTTTTTAGATGTTTATACTGAATATATGTGAATGAGTAAAATATATATTATGAATATATATGAATGACTACAAGATATATATATGGTGAAAAACATACAAATTAAATATTAGTTCATCAATCTCTTTTAAAAAAGATTAATCTTTGACTTTAAATTAGTGTTTCTTATTAAATCATTTTAGACTCAATTTGAAAATATACTCAAGTATTTGGAGCACTATTAGACCAGTGCATGAATCTTGCTTATGTTTCATATTATATAGACATTTGTATATATTCATCCTGTGTCCTCTGTTTAGGTTGTAAATTAATTGAAACTATTGATTATGTCTAAGTTCCTCTATTAAAATGTCCTCACAACTATTCATATAAAATATGAAACTGTTTCTAACAAAAAAAATCCTGACCTTTGGCCAGCAAGAAAGCTGTGACAGAAGTGTGGACTATCCCAATTCCTCTTAATGACTATTTACTAAATAGTTACTAGTATCTATTATTTGTCTCTTCAACACTAATACCAGGGTGTACAAAATTTAGAAGCAGTTTCTAGGAAGCTTAGAAATATTGAACTCTATAAGGATTACAGACCTCTCTCTATCCTAATTTTACGATTAGTAAAATAATAGATGATGATGATGATGCAGATGTAGGTCCCTTCTATGTATCAGCCCAGTACAGCCTACTATATAGTAAATAAAATCTATGTATTTATTCTTTCTTCGTGTCAGCTGTTTCTTTTTTTACTTCTTTTCCCTACTGTACACCTTGTCTGAACCTAGATTCAGGATACTGCTTGAGGGGAGGAAAAAAATCATGCAACTAAGCACACCTTACATTGAACATCCTCAACCTCAACTGACCCTCATCACTGACTGTATAACAATTCTGTTTTCTCAATCCTCTCCTAACCTCCAGAAGAGCTACTTCATGTGCTCTACTTCTAAATAACCACATAATTGTTCCTTTACCTGCTTCAAGACTTCACCCAAATGCCGCCTTCTTTTTGCAACTTTTCCTAACTGAAACTTTAGAATTGTATCCCCCTTCTCTTTATTTTTTTACCACCTAATAAATTCTATGTTTCTATTCTTTATTGCTTTGCTTATTAACTATTTCCTGAGATTAGAATGTAAGGTCCATTTTGCATATTTTATGTACTGCTATATCCCAATATTCCAATAGTACCTGGTAAATAGTAAGCATTTAAATATTAAATGAGGAAATCGGTGAAGATTTCTTCTTTCCCAGGGACAAAGTCCTATATCCCTGGGGGATTTTGAACCTAATGAGCATCTTCCCATTAGGATTACAACACATCAAAGTCTTCACTGTTTTAAAAGCCTTTTTCCTAATCCCCAACTCCTATTTGACAGTTCTGTGAGAGTTGCCTGTAGTTGCTGTTTTCACTTCCGCTCCCTAGGTTCTCCTCAGTCACCTGCAAACTGCCTTCTGCCTCACCGCTGCACTTCAACTGCTCAGTGACCATCACTTCAGAGACAAAACCAGTCCCGCTCTAACTTGGGCTCTCTACAAGCACATCTAGATTTAAGGACTAGAGAAAGTTGATATTCCTAACAATCCTTCTATATACATTTTTTTCTTTTTTTGTGTGGTGGTGGCAATACTGGGGGTTGAACCCAGGGGTGGTCTACCACTGAGCTATACCCCCAATCCTTTTCATTTTTTATTTTGAAAAAAGGTCTTGCTACGTTGCCCAGGCTGGCCTCAAACTTGGTATCCTTCTGTCTCAGCCTCCCAAGTACTAAGATTATAGGTGTGCACCCCAGCATACTTCTTACTTTAGATTCCCAACCTTTCCTTCTAATTCTGTGGCTGTTCTTTCTCTGTCCCTTTTTCAGGTCTTTTGGCTCTTCCTGTCCCTTGTGATGTTGGTGTTTAACAACAGTTCTCTACAGCACCCCCTTTACTTCTTACTGTACATGTACTTCCTAGGTGATCTCATTAATTCCACTCTTTTCAATTTTCGTCGACATATTGGCTGTTCCTGTAATCTGAGCTAGAGATATACATGCCAGGCCATCCATCCATATAATGGACATCTCTACAGAGATGCCCAAATATCTAGCTATCTCTTACACTGATCCATTTTTCTTCATCCCAACTACCACATTCTTATTTCAATCTATCATCAGATTCAATTACTCCAACAGTCTTCAACAGGCTGCCAAACCACCAGAATGGTCCTCTCCAAATCATTCTTGACAGTGGTGCCAGGATGATCTTTCCATGATCAAACCCCTTCATGTGAGTCCTCAACCTCTTCCTCCCAACCCATCATTAAATATTTTAGAGCTTCTTTTTTTCACTCTTGAGAGAAAAACAAAGCTCCTTAACATAAACCTGAACTTCAGCCTCCATGATCTGGCTCCTTATTTTTTTTCAGCTTCATCTCTGACCACTTATCCCCTCAAATTCCATATTCCACTTAGACAACTGCTGTTTTCTATGGCACACAGTGAACCTGTGGAGGTTCTCTTCACCTGAGACATTCATCTCTCCCTATCTTTGCCTGACCAACTCCTACTTATATCTCAGCTACTCTTCCCTGATCCCTCAAACCTGGATAGGTGCCTCTCCCAAAGGATTACAAAACACTGTAAAATCACCTAACCATAGCACAGGGCATTTTAATTGGCTGCTGCCTCTGTATTCATTCCACCCTTTAGATTACAAAATCTACACAGACTGTGCTTTTGTCTTGATCACCTGACTGTCCAAATTCAAGTACTTCGAAGGAATTCAATTTATTTTCAGTAGATAAAAGAATGATTGCAAACTGGGCGTGGTGGCACACGCTTGTAATCCCAGCATTTGGGAGGCTGAGATGGGAGGATCTGGGTTTCTGGGTTCGCTGCCAGCCTCAGCTATGTAGTGAGGCACTCCGCAACTTAGTGAGACCCTGTTTCAAAATAAAGAATTAAAAACAGGGCTGGGGGTGTAGCTCAGAGGTAGAATGCCCCTGAGTTCAATCCCCAGTACTGAAAAAGAAGAAAAAAAAAAAAAAAAAAGAATAATTGCTACACAGTCTTTGGAGCTGATTTCTCTAAAAACGTTTTTTAAAAGGCTAATAAAACAAAGTGTGTACCAGATACCAGTTTGCAAATATCTGGGCAAAGTCTTAGCCTCTAAAAATTTTCACACAACCCAACTGATTAATATTTAGTGGAAATCAGATTATTTTAAGTAACAGATCACTTTTGGATCCACTGCCCTTCACTCCAGCGTACTTTCAGCCAACCTAAACGATGGTTCAATTACCACGATCTATTTTCTACTATATTTCTCATACGTATTGGTGTTAGTGTGCAGAATTTAAAAATCCCTATTTAGAAAGGAGAAAGAAAAAATCCATATAATAAAAATAAAGACCACAAAATGCTCTTTTATTCTTTTATGCCAAGTATCTTAGGAGCTGCAGAGAGAGAAGGGGGTATTTGGCACTAGCACTCGTGTGTGTGTGTGTGTGTGTGTGTGTATTCAATCCCACTACCTCGGAGCTACACACCCAGCTCTATTTTATTTTTTATTTTGAAACAGGGCCTCACTAAGTTGCTGAGGTTGGCCGTGAACCTACGATCTCCCACCTGTAGCGCTACAGTCACACTGCGACCCCCAATTCACCCTCGCTGGGCGGCTCTGCCCCGGGATCTCTGCGTGGCGATCGGGACCCTCCCCACCAGATCCACCCGGAGAGGCCTCTCCACCCACCTCACAGTCCAAGAATTCGGTGCCGGTGTCCTGCTCCTTCACGATCCGACAGAACAGGCAGTTGCTGTCGTAGTCCTCGGACTCCGAGGACGCTGCGGCGACCTCGGAGGTCTTGGCTGCGGGCGCCGCAGGATCTGCAGTCGCACCTGTGTTGTCGGAGTCCGACTCCAGCTTGCGGTTCACCTGCTCCGCCATGGCACCCGCCGAGCGGCCCGGGCTTCTCCGGTACTACTGGGCCGGCACAGGGCCCGCCTCCCGCACCTCCTCAGTTCCACCTGGTGGCGTCGCCCCTCGCCCGGCGCTGGGCCAGGCTGGAAGTTAGGCGCACGCGCTAATTCTCCTAGACCGAAGAGCTGGAGCGACGCTCCGGGTTGGGCCTGGAAACCCGCGGCCACTAGGGGGCGAGAGCGGGCGCTGCCGGAAGTCACCCCGCCCCCTTGACTCTCGGTAATGACGCACGACGTCTGCCGAGCACGCCCGCCGTGGTGACGTCACTGGGCGCGGATACGGAGCCTGGCGGGCGGTCTGAACTGACTTTCTGCAAACACGTAGTGAAGGGTGCTTCAATAATGGATTACGGTGCCATTTTTTTTAAAAATAAACCTTTAAGAGTTTAATTTTTTAAATTCATTAGGCTTTGACAGGATGAGCAAAATTTCTAGAGCCTTGTTTTAACACCAATCATGTTTGGTGCTTTGCATGTGTGTGTTCGGGCACAATTTTAAGATTAAGTTCAAAATGCCCAACCTGAATTTCACATCTCTGATTACTTTTTGTTGTTGACAGCACTGGCTAGATAAATAGCGATCATGTTTATCTCGCATTCTACCTATACAAAGGCAAGTCTTGTAGTTGATAGTTTCTCCCAGTAGTTCACTGCAAGTGTCTCATTAAGCCTCATCTAGACCACTGCAACAGTCTTCTCATTTCCACTGAAACAAGCTACGTTACTTATTGATTTCTCCATCATTAAGCAAAAACCCTCTGTAACAATCACCCAAAGAAAAAGTATCAATTCCTTAATTTGGTATTAAAGGTGGACTATGATTGCACCTTAGCTTTTCTCTTTATAATACTTGGCACTTGCTGAGCACCTAAAATTTGCCATGTGTTTCTCTAAACGTCAAGAAAAGCAAGGTTGGTTTTATAGTCTCCACTCTAGAGATGAAACAATCTCAGAATGACTTTTCTAGCCTTGTGCAACTAATTGATAGTGCCAAAGTTTAGATAAAGGTTTGTCTTAACTCCAGAACCCAGCCAGTCAGGTTGTTTGACATTATATTAACTTTAAGTCTACTTGAGAAATAGACTGCTATTTTATAATCTCTAATTCTATCTGTGAATACTTAGGCTAAGTTACTTATCTTTCCATACTCAGGCACAAAAGCTGTATATCTTCTTGTCCTCTGGCAAGAATAAAATGATGCTAGACTGTGTTGCATAGAGAATGACACACTGGGATACCTTGTTTAAAAATAATCTAGGATACAGATGAAAGTCTTATTGCTATGATTAGTAATAAATACTTGTTAGAGCCAGTTTTGAACTGACTGATCTATTTCTCTGTTCCTTTTTGCAAGGAAACTCAAGAAAGTTATCCATATACTTCCCAATTCCTGCCTCATTCTCTCTCACACTGCCTCCTCTTGGGCTTTCACTGGCACTACTCTGTCCAAACTACTATCAATGTTATCAGCAACCTCGATGTCTACTGGTCACTTCTCAGTCCTTGTTTTCCAACAATATATTAACTTTAAGTCTACTTGAGAAATAGACTGCTGTTTTATAATCTCTTCTGTGAATACGTAGGCTAAGTTATTTATCTTTCCATGCTCAGGCACAAAAGCTGTTTATCTTCTTGTCCTCCGGCAAGAATAAAAGCCTGTGTTGCATAGAGAATGACACATTTATAAGCCTTTCTTCTCTTCATTTCCAGGATTCCACACTTTCTTGGTTTTCCCATTAACTGATTGTCTTTTCTTCTCAGTCTTCTTTGATGCTTCCTCTTTTCCCAAACCTCTGTCAGCACTGAATGACTTTGGTCTTAGGTTGTCTTCTTTTCAGCTACACTCACTCCCCTGGCTATTTTACACAGCCTGTGACTTTAAAAATGCTAGATTTACTGATAACTCCTAAATTTAAATCTCTAATTGCATTTCCCTGAACTCCATATCAAACACGTCTAAAGCTGAATTTCTATGAGGAACTCCTCTTCCAGGCCCCATCGAAATCTCCAAGCCATTACTCTCTAGTCTCAACATAGTAGAATAATCCTTGTAAAATTTAAGCCAGAGTATGTCACTCCTCTGCTCAGCATCCTCCAGTGGTTCCTCATCCCATTGAAAGCAAAAGTTGAAGTATTTACCTGTGAGGGCCTATAAGTTCCCACATTCTGTGCCATATGTCCACCTCCTTATGTTCTGACATCAGCTGCCAGCAATATTTCCATCACTTCCTGTGCTCCTGCCACCCAGACTCGTTATTTACTTATTATTTGTACAGGCCAAGCATACAGCTCCTGTATTTTAGCCTCTGCACTGGCTCTCCCTATGCTTGGGAAACTCTACTTCTGGTCATGTGGATTGTTATTCTCACCTTTTTCAAATATGACACAGCTGGGCAATAATTACAGTGACCCAAACATATTTCACTTAGTAACTATTGACAGTACGGGTAGCACTGAGTTCCATTCCAATTTGTGCAGAGGTGACTGGGTGTTTTACAGGGATAAAGGAGTGGGAGGGGGAATTCCAGTAAAGTTAGAGAAGTAAATCATCCTGAATCAGTGTCATTGTGATTAGACTAGCTACGTCTGCTGGCTGGCAGTTATTAAAATTAAGCTCTATCCTCCTGATTATTACATTTAGAAGGAATGGCTTTCAGGTCTTTGAGAAAAATATTTTGGAGTTACAGAAGATAGAGAATTATAATTGGAAGACCTTTTTAATAAATGCGCTAAGAAATGAAGGTCAAGAGCCACAATTGTCGGTGGTTGGCTAAAACAAACAGTACATTCTCTTGGCAGCACCAGGCATTTCTAAGTTTGGCATTTGACGGTGGGGGTGTGGGTGCTGAAATCATTCTAGAGACCAGTCAGTATGCTGCCATATTAGAGTTTGTTTCTTAGTGCAGAGGTTTGGGCAAGAGTCATTCTGTGTCAAGAGTTCTGCAGTTCTCAAGTCTTTCTAAAATGCTTTTTATTCAATTAGGTCAACTCTGACTAACCTTATAACCTACCCACCCCCTCATTCTCACCCCCTAGTACTACCTTCTTTTTTACCGTGCTCCTTTTTCCATTTTATTCATTTACCTTCTGAATGTCTAAATTCAAGTATGTGCTATTATATAGTAATATGTACATGTTTAAAAACTACAGTATGCATATTCATTATCATCTATTTCATTCCCATTGAATGTAATCCCCACAGCAACTATTATATTTTACTCCTATTTTGCTCGTTGATGGACTCCCAGTGCCTAGAGGTGGAGTGTGAGATTCAGAGAGCAATCAAGGACAACTCCAAGGTTCCTAGTCTGAAAAGTGGAAGGCTCGGGCTTCTATTCACTAAGATGAGAACTCTGTCAGACTAGCACGTTGGAAGTTGGGGGAGGGCAGGGGAGATTAGTCATTCAGTTCTGGGTATGTTAATTTGAAATGCTCTATCAGATGAACTGCTGTGTTTAAGCTCAGTTTGTTGTGATAAATAACTCGAAACAATATTAATGCCTTTGAGCAAAAAGGTTTCTTCTTTGCTTAGATTTGTGCCATTGTAGGTTAGCTGTGCTTCTGTGAACTTGACCCAGGCTAAAGGACAGCCTCTATCTGGAAAGTTCCTGCTGTCAGGACAGAGGGAAGAAACAACACAGAGGAGCCACATCATGGTTATTAAAGTGATGTTACAGTTGGAGTGTGGCCTCCACAGGTTCTTGTGCTGTAGACTTGGTGGGACCTTTAAGAGGTGGGGCCTAGAGGTAGATCATTTGGGAGAAAATCACCCTCAGAAGAGATTAGTATAATTCCCAGGGAACTCCAGATAGTACCAGAGAGAATGAGTTGTTATAAAAAGAGCAAGCTGGCCCAAGAATCTCTCTCAGTTTCTGCTTCTGCATGTGATCATTCTCACACATGTTCCTGTCATTGCGATGCTGTCTACCACAAGCCCTCTCCAGAGCTAAGTTGATGCCAGTGCTATGCTTTTGAGCCTCCAGAATTGGTAGCAAAATAAACCTCTTTTCTTTATAAAATATCTATCCTTGGGTAGCTTGTTCATATCAACAGAAAACAGACTAAGACACTTCACAGAAATTACTCATGTTGTTTGCACTCACAGGTTATTGCACAGCAAAATAACCTCAATATAATCCTAGCACCAAAAAAGACACAAATATTTTTATCAATAATATAGTCTACTACAGATGCCTATTTGACATCTAAATAGCAATGTCATCAGTGGTTGGATGTATGAGTTCAAATGAGAAATCCAGTCTGGAGATATAAGTTTTAGAATCGTTGGCATATAGTATTTACATTCAGGAAATTAGATCACCAAGGGAATAAGCATAAATAGAAAAGAGACAATTTCCAAGGCTAACCTGGTAGCACTCAAGCACTTTGAAATTAGAGAAATGAAAAGTGGTCAAATGTGACTGAGAGTATCCCATGGGACAGGAGGAGAACGCGGAGAGCATGGGGTCCCAGAGGTAAAGCAAAGAGAGTTTCAAGTACGAGGGAGAGATCAACTATGTCAAAGACTGCTAATAGGATAAGAAAGAGGAAGGCTGGGAATTGAGTGAAGATCTTTGGAAAAGAAGATTAACAAGTAATTTTAGTGTGAGCTTGGAGAGAAAACTGATTCCAGTCACTGTAAGAGAGAATGGTAGTAATTTCATTTAAGGCAGCAAGTATGAATAGATCAAACAGATTATTTGGGGGGAAAATGAGAAGATAAACAAAGGATATCAGAGACCATAAGCTACAATGATAAAGACTGGGAGAGGCAGAGATGTTGGAATGGCTGAGCAGAATGACTATTGCCAACTCAAAATAAATACATATTTTTCAAATTCTTAAGTTTCTCCATTCCTTGCAGGCTGAGAAAGGTAAAGTAACTCACATACCTTTCCTATCCATTTTCTAATTCTGTCTTTATCACTTTGAGGAGGGGGGACTTGAACCCAGGAACATTCTACCTCCAAATAACATTGTCAGCTCTTTTTCTATTTTATTTTTTATATTGAAAATAGGGTCTTGCTAAGTTGCTAAGAGTCTCTCTAAATTGCTGAGGCTGTCCTTGAATCTGTGATTCTCCTATCTCAGCCTCACAAATACTAGGATTATAGGCATGTGCCACTATGCCTGACTCTGTCTTTATCACATTTTAAATTCTTATACACTTACTTCAATTTCCAAACTTTATATTCTGATGCTGCAGTTTATTTATGCATTATTAAATTATTCAAATATTACATGCTATTTACATCCTATCCCTGTGACAGATGCTTCCTAGATGCTATCTGCACTTTTTCCCATTAGAATGCAAATTCCATTTACTAAATAAAGCATTTAACCTAGCATCTGGCCTACAGTAGGCAATGGAGACACCAATTGCATGAATGAATGGATGGATAGATTTTACACATTTAAGAAATGGAAATTTTCTCAATGGCATCACTGATGGCATAGCTGTTGGTATTGTCTTTTTAAGCTAGATTTTTGCTATTGTGGGTTCTCATTTCTCCCCATGACACCAAATGAATAATTCTTTTAAAATTGTTGCTTCAGGTATGAGCGAATATCATTCTTCTCAGTGAAGTTATTCCTGGCAAACTGCCATAAAAATAAGAGGCTGCCTTGGATCAGGGACCTAATCCAACTGCCATCCAAATTCTTTCTCATGAACTTCCCAGGGCATCCTATATCAGAAAGAAGCTACTGGCTGTGCTAACCTTGGGGGTAGAGGGACCCATCTAGTACAAGGGATTAGGGAGTTGCAAAGCTGGTGACCATTTCAGGCAAATCAATTAGCTCTCTCCTTCATGCACCCAAATGCATCACTAATGAAATTAAGTGTTTATTCATTTATTTATTTATTTGCACTGGGGATTGAACCCAGGAGCATTCGACCTCTGAGCTATACCCCCAGCTCTATTTTTTTATTCTTTATTTTGAAACAGGGTCTTGCTAAGTTGCAGAAGGCCTCACTAAGTAGCCGAGGCTGACTGTGAACCTGCCATCCTCCTGTCTCAGCCTCCCAAGTACTAGGATTACAAGCATGAGCCACCACACCCAGCTTGAAATTAAGTATCTAAATGTAAAAAAAATTATATCAAGAACTGTTGTGGATTTTTTTCAAACATAGGTGAATATTTACTTTATAGTGGGCATGGAAAGAAAGAACTTTCTAAGTGCACAAAATGGATTCCATAAAATAAATTACCGATCAATGTAAAATAAGATATTTGAAAAGTAGCCATAAACACCAAAAATTGCACTGAAAGACAAATGGCAATTTGGGTAAAAATATTTGCAGTATGTGTGAGAAATAGGACTGATAATCCTAATTTAGGAAAAATTTTTACAAAGCATTAGAATGACTTGAAAATGCTGGTTAAAAATAGCAGCTGATGTGAAAGTAATTAATTGAAAGAAGAAGTACAGTCAACAAATGAGAAATATATGCAGATTTATCATAGATCAAAGATATTCAAGTTAAATAACAATGAAATGACATTTTTCTTCACAACAAAACTATCAGAGATTCCTTATGTGATAGCATTCAGTATTGTCAAGGTGCAGGCAAATAAACAGTCAAATACACAATTAAATGATGTGCTCTATATTCCTGATGATATGTAAGAATTTCAGGAGTAACAAGAGGAGACAGGTGATGAGAAGTACGAAGTTTTATGAGGTTTAGAGAGCTGAAATGGGGCATAGCCTAAGTCTCTGAGTCTTCCTTACAGCTGACATGAACAATGAGAAAATTGAAGCAATCAAAACAGAACAGATGCCCTCCAAAATGATGACTCATATATTTGACCTTGCTGGCATCAAAACTGATTTCTCTACTTATAAGTTAGCTCCTGTTTGTCTCCTCCTTCCCACTCAAGAATACTACTTTGGAAAGTCCCCAGTTATGTCCTACATCATACATTTTATTCTCCTTACTGGATCATTACTATCCACTTGCAAATATGCCACAATTTCTCCCACTTTAAAAATATGAAAGACTTTTTTGTTTGTTTGTTTTTGAGCCCACTTTTCCCACTAGCACCTGACCCAAGTCTTTGTAGGAAATTCTCTTGCAAGAAGTATCCCTATGTTCTGGTCAGCATTCTCATGGTCATAATCTAAAGATCAGACCAGAACATAGGGATACTTCTTGAGGCTGGCCTCAAACCTACAATTCTCCTATCTGAGCCTACCAAGTACTGGGATTACAGGCATGTACCATCAATTCCAGCTCTGATATAGTTTTATGATTCTCTCCATATTACAGTGAGCATGGGGAAAGTATATTAGTGAGTTTGTCTTAATCTGCTAAAATATCCTTTTCCATATCCAAAGAGAAATTATCTGAACATGAATACAGAGACCTTCCTTAGGGTTTTTTTTTTTAATGGTGGTAATGGGAATTGAACCCAGAGGCATTCTACCTCCAAGGTATAGCCGTATATACCCCCAGCCCTTTTTTTTTTTTTTTTTTTTTTTGGTTTGAAACAGGGTCTCTCTAGGTTGCTGGCAGTCTTGCTAAATTGCTGAGGCTGGCCTTGAACCTGTGATCTTCCTGTCTCAGGCTCCCAGTACTGGGATTATAGGCATGCACCACTATGTCTGGCTATAATTTAGTAAACAGGAATGACTTTTAGCTATTTCACCAGTATCTTGAGAGTATTAGATTTGTCCAAAAGTAAAAGAAAAATAAGCATGAACACATTTCTCTCTGCTTAAAAAGTACAATTAATAGGGAAATACTCTAAAGGCTATGCTGTTTCCTGATACTAATTGTTGCATGTATATCGTCCCCCATATGTTGCAATGAGTGTGAAATGTCTGGAAAAGGAAGGAGTGCTTGTGTGTGGGAAAAGACAGAAATTCCCAGTTTCTGATTATCAAACTGCCTTACTTAGAGCTCTCTTTGAACAAACATTGGCAGGTGGCCCAAAGTCCTAACTTATGATCATTTGAGCTTTGCTGAAGGACATTAAGGGGAGTTTTTATGTTTTTCTTAAGTGGAAGCTGTGTAAATCAATTCTAATGGAGAGAATGACAAAAGAAAACATCCCTTCTCCTTATAATGATGTATCCATCCTTGCTATTTCCGTGATAAATTGTTTTGTTTACTTGCCTCAAGAATATAATGCAAATACTTCTGGTCTTTTTCATAATGCTTTTTAAAAAGCTATGTCCTCAAATAAAGCATTGAAAATAATTCCTTTTTTTAGAGAAGTTGGAAACAAGGTTATATTTGAACTTTGTGTTCCTGATAAAGAATTCAGCATAGCTGAGCACAGTGGCATACTCCTGTAATTCCAGTACTTAGGAGGCTAAGAAAGGAGGATCCCAAGTTCAAGACCATCCTTAGCAACTTAGCAAGACCCTCAGAAACTTAGCAAGGTCATGTTTCATAAATAAAAATAAAAAGGGGGCTGAAGTGTAGCTCAGAGATAGTATATGCCCCTGGGTTCAATAATCCCTAGGACCAAAAAAAAAAAAGAGAGAGAGAAAGAATTAAGCATAAACAAAATTTGATGTGACTAACATCATTAATAATTCTAACTCACTTTTTTCTGTCATTATATAATTTTCCAAGGCATTTTCATACACAAATTATTTTTACTATCATAATAGTTTGGAGAATGGGATATTTTTACCCCTATTTTAGAAATCAGCCTGATCAAGATCATTTACTTGATGGATGACAGAAGGACCTTGAAACCCTTTTAGTCATACCAGAGGCACCTCCCATCCCCCAAGAGCAATGGGAAGCAGCTACTTTGCAAATCAGCACACTTCCAATGTCTTGAAGTTAACGTCATTTTTTTCTTCTTACTTTCATACCTATATGTATTTCCCCAAAATATCAAGGCCAATACATCTCATCTATACCCCACTCATCTTGGTTCTCTCTGGCAACTCTCAAAATAAACAATACCCAATTGTCCTTTTTCCCAAACTTTTTTTTTTTTAAACTGCTGACCCCCTTTGGAACTTTTCCTGAGACACAATAAGAAAGGCCAGATTCCCCAACCATGTTTAAGTCTTTAATGAGAAACCAAATTTGCAGGATAGTCTTGTTTACACTATCTACTTTATTTGAAGCTTATAAAGAGGCTTTCCTGCAACCTCCACATGTGCAGAATATCCAGCTCTGTCCTTTCTGGGGTGGTGACTGTAAGAACCTCCACCAGCAGGGCTCAAATGGACAAAATGCCTGAGCAGGTCATCCTACCTAGTGCAGACCCTGGTGCCCAGAGTGAAGATCAGATGAGATGCATGTAGAAGTTCTGAGCTGTGTGCAATGGCCAGTGCGCTTATATGAACTGCCTGACTCTTCACTGTCTGGAGGAGCCAGTCCATCAACTCTTACTCATGTACTGTCTCCCTTATGTCCAAGCATAAATCCCAATAAAGTCCTATTTGGATAGAAGTGTTGCCTTTTCATGATTTCTATCTAGAATTGAGCAAAAGAACCCAAGATTGAGCTGGTAATATTAAGAGTGGGGCTGACTAATAACATTTCCATTGTAAGCACCAAGGTTTCCTTGTAAATCCTCTCATCTACATGTACAAGCTTCTCACAAAGCCATGCCTCCATTTTCATGTTTTAGTTGAAGCCTCTTTTCCTCCAAGGATGTCATGTCCCTTGAGGCTTGACCAGCAAGCCCTGCTCATTCTCCCCACCTTCCAACATGCTATAAGATTTGGAAGCAGTTTTGGCATTCTCCTAGCTTCTATCCACCAGGTCCATGTGATGCCACTCCTAGTTATTTAACCCCCAACCCTCTGCCCACTTCTGAGTCTCATACTACAGCATGAAGCACAATTATAACATCTACAACTTCTAGAACACTCCCCCATATTTGCTTAGAGCTTTAGCACCTGGCTCAAGAATGCTGTCAAACGCCTCAGGTAACTTTCACATCTATGACGCACTGACACACAGCTCCTTAAATACCTGGATTCCAATGCCTCCTCCATTCCTCCTGGACACAACTCCCATGGCAGGATCCTAACATGATGTCCACTCAGATACTGAAAACCTGAACTCCAGTGACCATTCACACCTCTGCAGGCACCTGGCTCAGTACCTTTCATACTCTCCTGACTCCTTACAAATTTCTGTTCTTGACCTTTCTCTCAACTCTCCCTGGCACCTCCCTTCACCTCCTCACATCCTTCTCTAGCCAGCATACTCCCAAATCCCATTAATCCCATGAACTGCTTGAGGGCACCTACCATACCCTCCATCTTATAGCAATACTTCCAAATGTCTTGCTATTCCTGTGGTTATGCTGGTAGGTTCATGGCATGGGCTGGGAGTCAAGACTCCTCAATTTAAAGCCCATTTTTACCATACAGCAGTGATTCCATTTTGAACAAGTTATTTTTTCAGGGCTTCCATATCCCCATTTGGAAAACAGAATAGTAGTACCTATCTCATGATCATCACCAGTTATTATGAAGAGTGAGATAATTCATGCAAAGTTCTTAGGACAGTACCTAGCACATAAGTGCTTAATAAATGTTAACTAATATTTCAACTGAACTACTTGATGCAACTTCTAAAAAAGAAAATCACATAACCAAAGTAACAAGTACAAATGCATGTCTGAATCTGCAAAGCAAAACACAAACTGACAAAAATCATCCTTTTCCATTCCTCTCACTAGATGATGTCAGTTTGAGACTCAAGAAAATACCCTTGTGGGGCCTGAGACCGTCATCATATCATCATGTTAACTATTCTGTTCACCAGAAGAAAACAGGACTCATAGACTAATATCTTTTATTCTTAAGGTAGGAGCATCAAGAATATGATGCGACCTTTTTCAAGAAGATAGATTTGAAAAAATATGCAGAAAACACAAAGAGACATCTCACAAAAGAAAAAACATGAATGGCTAAGAAACATTTAAAAAATGTTCATCTTTATTAGTAACTAGAGAAATAAAAATTAAAAGCACAAAAAGATAGCCATTAAAAGGCCATTATTACTCCATACCTAACAAGATCCTGTATTATTCTTAGCATGCATTAAAACCTGGGGTTGATTCCCAGAACCACACAAATACATACACTTATGTACACACACACACACACACGTTTTTCATTATGGTAGCCACTGGTCACATGTAGCTATTTAAATAAGTTAAAATTAAAACCCAGAAATTTCAGTCCTTCAGTTACTCAAAGTATATTTTAATGTCTAAGATAAGTGTGGAAGCTAGTGGCTATCATAAAGGACAGTGAAAATTTGTGGATCATTTCCATCATCACGAAATGTTGTATTGGACAGTGGTGATCTACAGAGAAACAAAAGTATCTCAGTGATATTCTATCAAGAAACACCATTTTGATGTGTTGATCGAACGGACCAAGGAGGCCCTAGGTTTTATTCTGAACCAGTAGAGATTTTGAAATAGAGGGCAAGGGAGTAAGACTTTAGAGTTTGGAGTTAGTTGTGAAGCTTACTTTTCTTCAGTTATGACACCTTCTGTTAGTGGGGGACTATGGATAAGCTAACTATGGATAAAGCTATAGGCAAGGAGGTGGAAACAGAGATGTGGTGCTCTGAGGGTAAGGTTTTCTCTGTATGAGAAAGAAAATTGTACTGATTGGGAAGAAGGAAGTGGTCAGAGGTTCTTTTGATTCTCACACAGGGGCAAGTGTGGCTGCCCTTATATTGAGTTTTCTGGAACTTCCCTTGGCTTCTGAACTCTTTTCCTTCCTCTGATTAAATTGGCAAAACCAGGTTAGGCAGCCTGGGAAGAACACCAATCTTAGTGCTCTTTTCTGCTTTAAGAGATTCTCAATGCCTTCGTCAAAAATCCAAGAAAGGGAAATAAAATTAACGGCACTCATACTTCGCACACCAGTTCAGAGTTTCCCTGTAGTTCGTAGCTGAGGATGTATTTAAGTCATTTTCAACAGATTCTGAAGAAACATTTGTTGGTCCCTCCCACCCAAATCCTTTTATAGGGACTTATGAAGTGAGAAATGATGAAGCAGTGAAGATTGCTTAGGATCTTTATTGTTAGGGGTTAGGTGGCAGAAAACTTACTAGAGGGTGAGGGTGTTAGGAAGCAGATTGAGACAGATGTCAAAAGGAGGTAACTTTTTCTTAGAATAACCAGAATTAAGAACAGAGGAGAAAATGGTAGATGAAGCTCAGAGTGGTCTCTAGTAATAGGAGCAGTTTCTATGAGCTAATGAGAAAACACGAACGTGGCTACAGGGAATAAAGAGGGAGTTTCCAGGGCAGCAATGAAAATACTGAACCTAGTTTAGTCTTGATATGTCATCATCCTCTCACAAGAGTAAAGAACTCTAGTACAGACATATCTTGTCATATTGCACTTTGATGTACTGCACTTTGCAGATACTGCATTTTTTAAATAAATTAAAGATTTGTGGCAACCCTTGTCAAGAAAGTCTATCAGTGCCATTTTCCAATAATTTACACAGTCATTAGTATTTTTAGCAATTAAGTATTCTTAAATTAAGGCATGTACATTATTTTAAACATAATGTTATTGCATGCTTAATAGACTATACAATCTTGTAAACATAACTCTTATATACACTAGAAAATAAAAAAATTCTTGTGACTAGCTTCATTGCAGTGTTCTGAACATGCAATATCTCTGAGGTATGTCTATACCCAACAAATATATGATGAATGAATTCTCAGGGAAGAAAATCACACTGAATGCATAAATTCCTTTATTGAAAATATTGGGATAGCACTGCATTACATATAGTCAATATCCATAAATGAAGGGTCACACATTTCTGATTGGACAATACTGTTTTAAATAGAGAACACAGCATCTTGATATGCTCTCACGCTTATAGTATCATGGTCTAAACTAGGTAAGAGAGAACTATATGCAAAATGACCATTTTCTTTATTAATAGCATATGGTTGCAAATGGCATAAATGGTAAATATGACCCTCATGAGACATTCCTAATATCTCACACCAACTTATTTTTCAATGAGCAGATTAAGAGTAAACTGCCAATATGTTATTAATCAAGAGTTCTCAATACAAAAACTTGGGTGAACATTATGGCTGTCTGGGCTACAGATTTAAATTTTTATAACATTCATTTAAACTTGCATGGAATGTGAATGTAGTAGAATAATTGTTGATCTGACAGGAGGCCACTGGATAATTTTTTTGTTCTCTTAAAAATAGTTTAAAGTAGGAGAATAATCTAAAGGAAATATTTTAAGATCTTTTTTAATGTAGATATGTAAATACTGCTTGTTATAAATTTTTACTTTCAAAGTTCATTGGGGAAATAGCTTGTGACAGACCACTTCTCAACTTTGGCTATTATTAAAATTTTTTTCCATCAGCAGTCTTTGGCTTTCATAAAAGTCTGGCAATTAACAATATTGGCTATGTTTTTAACAAGGCTTTATTATTATTTTAATAAAAGGTTTTATAATGTGAAAGTGAGTTATTATTTTAAAAATAGGTTTTCCTTTTTATTCAAATTTTGGTATGAATGCATTTATTTCCATTTTTTCCCAAGTAGAGTCTAGAAACCAAGATAATTGATCCAATTTGACATTTTCACTTGATTTTTGAAAACCAGCAATTAAAATATTCAGTCCCTTCTAAAACAGAGGCCTGCCCATTAATGTAAACGTTTTGGGGGAAACTGTACAAAAAACACTATGAAAATAAAGTTTTTGTTATTAACATACATGATTTTATAAGAAGTATAACATTTTCTTTTTAGAAGTAGGGTTTTTTCCTAAGTCTAGTTTCAAAAAGGTCTCCATTTTGATAAATGTCAATTTATGACTGTGAGAGATGGATATTCTGCTTTATACAAATATGTTCAGGGTAAGTAATTTAAAATGTACCTTTTCAGTGACTAAATAAAAGGCTGGCCAATAATAGTCAAATCAATGAACATTGGTAATAAGCTTTTAAAAATTCAGAAATATGTACTGCTTAAGACCTTCACCCTTAACAATCAGGGCAAAAAAAAGTCAATATAAAACTATATAAATCAAACAGACTTGTTCCCAAAACATAACACAAAATGTATACATTTCTTTATTTCAAGATTTGACATATTAAAAGAAAAAAAACTGCCAACATAATTCAGACAATGTAGCAGAAATAATAAATAAAAGAGTTTAAAAATCATATATTCCCTTTAAGTGCTATGTCTTTTCAGTTTTTCTAGATGAGACTAACCTTGGCCATGGCAAACAATAGCTGTACATTTTGGTAGTGAAAATTTATGTTGATAAATACACAAGGCATGTATATATTTCCACAGTATCTTTTTTTTCACAGTTACCAAAAATAAAAATTGCATTCAACTCACACACCTATAAACAGTCTGATTCTTCACTGCATGAACTTGAGAGAAGTGGCAGTACATAGTCAACAATCTGGACTTCAAATGTCTTTCTTCAGTGTCTGCACTCCACACGTACCTTTCTGGAATCTTCCTGCAATGTGATCATGCTCTGAGATGATGGCAGAAAGAAAGCATCGTGGTGGGATGAGGCAGCCGAGGCTGGGCTCGTCTTCTGGCCAGCTTTAGGAGGGCTGAGCCAACGCAGTCTTTTTAATGCTATACTTTTTAAGGCAGTCTGAATTTCACTCGAATGTCCATACCTCTAGGTCCTGAACTATGAAGTCTTCCTTTTTGGAAAGAATATCATTATTGAAAGTGCTGCATGAGTTGCTTCGTCCATGGTATAAATCAGCATCTAGCCACAAACCAAATCTTCCCCTGAAAACAAGTTAAAGAAGAAAAAGGTGAATACATTTGAGATCTTACATGACAGACTTTGTTTCCCCTTGCCCCATTTTTTTTCCTTTATACCACAGACAAACCTCTAAACTGCTTGCAAAATAAAGTGTATCTTGCATTTCATTTCAATAACCGCTTTCCTAAAAGACCAATGGTAGTAATCTTTCACTTAAGCACATGAATAAATAATTTTGCCTTTGATTCTTAGTGTCATGTGTTAGTCCACAGTCCTAATTAACTGAAGCATGCAACTAGCTAAAATAAACAGGCACCGAGGTTTGAGCTATCTGGGTCAAAACAGATCCTCTTGGGCCAAGTGGCAAAGTGAAAACAACAAAAACCTTACCCTCCACCACCAAGTTCTAAAGAACTCATGTCTCCGTTGATAAAATATGAGTTTTCTCCACTCCACTTAAAGACCTAGGGGGGCAGAAACACAAAACAAAGAAGAGACACTTTACTCTGGAGAATTAGCAAAGGGAGAATCTTCCATAGTAGACTGTATGGAAGGGAGCTCCCTCACCACCACTGGACTGAGGGTCCTAACTACACACCTGGCCCATATCAGAATGAGATCCCAAAGAGGTTAGGAAATAGGAAAGACTTTCCCATTACATACTGGCTCTGACCCGAATCCCTTCATTGGATCCCAGATTGAGCACCTCCCAAGGCCAAGGACCCTAAGTAGTTTGGGTGTGACAGTCATGAAGTGCTGACCCAGCTGGAATGGGTCCAGATGAGCTTATAGGCCAGTTGCTGCCCCAACAACATCTGACCACCACCACTGCTACCAATGTGACTTTGAGAAATCACATAGTTCCCCCATCTGATACCTTGAAATTGGGGCTAAATGTGTAGAGAAAAGTTTCGCCTGTGCCATAATAGTGGTCACTGAACTTGAAGGGATGAGTTGCATATGCTCCAAAAATCTGTCAAAAGAAATGAGAAATGTTACCTGCTTTGAAACCTAAGCCTCCCAAAGAAAGGCTTTCTGAAATAGTTTTGACATAATCTTGTTCTGAGATGTCATTATACCTTATTCAGCAAAGATTAGTACTGAATTGGAGCCCTTAAGTAAAACAGATAACCAGACAAAAGAATCAACAAAATGTTCCCCAGTCTAATTGGAACCTGAGTGGCCAGATTTCAACTTGATCATCAAAGGCCAACAATTTGTCCTAATTTTAAAACTGGCAAATTTCCTTTACAATATACATTAAACAAGAAGATCTGTCTTACACAGAGAAATGCATTCTTGGTGGAACACAGTCACATCTCTGATATGTTTTTTAAAGTAGAATCATGGCCAGACATTTCCCTAGAAGAAAATAAACTTTCCTTCCTTTTTTATTTATAAGAATGAGTTAATAATATGCTTATCAAAAGCTTATGATAGCTGTAACCTAAACATTATAACAAATACATCTAAATTTGAAATTACTTTAAATAAAGTGACTTCATAAAACTAAAAGGTAAACGAGATGTGTTCAAATAAATGATTCTTCCACTTTTTCTTACTGAAGAGTGGAAGGAGAGCCAAGTTACATGTGGATTAGTGTTTTCAGAATATGTATGGTCAAGGCCTCAGCTTCCTTTCCTTTGGTGCTTGCAGGGGTCAGGTTGGTAGAGGTCAGCATATACACTTTGAAAATGTCCCCAGGTAATTCAGATATACTTTCTATTCCAAATCCAACTAGAGAAACATTATTTATTTACTTACTTATTTATTTTTGTACTAGAGATTGAACCTAGTGGCATTCTACCTATGAGTGGCACCCTCAGCCCTTTTTAATTTTGAAACAGGTTCTCACTAACTTGCTAAGTTGCTGAGGCTGGCCTCAAACCTGTGATCTTCCTGTCTCAGTCTCCCAACCACTGGGATTACAGGTGTGTAGACATTACTTTAAATAGAGGCTATGTGAAAAATGTCTTATGATTTTTCACAACTATTTTAATTGGATTAAGATCACTTTGTGCTCTCCTCTTCTCCAATTAGACTTGCAATACTCAATATTAGATAGAGGACAAGTCTAGAAACTCCTTTCAGCCAATGTTCTTCATACTTCCTGCTACCAAATTTTTCCCCAGAGCTGCTAAGAACATATAAAAATAAAAAATTATTTCCTCTTTGTCCAGAGATCTCTCAGTAAAAGAACTAAAATACAATGGACAGACATCTATTTTGTGTATTATGGGGGGAGAGTCCTGGGAATTGAGTTCAGGGGCATCCTCTGAGCTACACCATCAATCCTTTTTGTTTTTTATTTTGAAACAGGATCTCCCTGAATTACTATATGCTGTCCTTGAACATAGGATCCTCCTTCCTTAGCCTCCCAAGTACTGGGATTACAGGCATGTGCCACCACATCCAGCTTAAGTACTATTTTTAAATAAATGGTGTTAAGATATGACAAGAAGGGTAATAGCCATATGTAGAAAATGGGTTCTTTTCAGATGAACCAATAGTAAAAGCTATCCTTACTCTGTGCTCTCTGCAGGATTCTAACTAATTACATTCTTTCTTAACTATTTTTAATCAATCATTTAAAATCCATTTAAAAACTAGGTACTAGATAATACTAGGAAATTCATTATTTTTGTTAGGTCTATAGAGCTATGGTTATGTAAGAAGATGAGACGATATCTATTGTCTTTTTTTCTATTACTTATTTAGGAAGAAATTGCTTTTAACAACATGTATGTAATGATGTTGTTTGGCCTATACTATCTAAAAATGTGATGTATTTAGCAACACCAGAACAAATAATCCATTGGAATAAATAAGTGAAGACTATCAGAAATGATAAAATGAAGGTTAATATAACAAAACTTATAAATGTATATTTGCTCTCCCTTTTTTTCTCAACTTCTTTAGCAGGCATATAAATTAGTTATCTGACCAATTTATTTTTTGTTTGTAATATATATGGTTATAATATCAACTATTTATAAAAACAGTAGTATAAAAAGTAGAAAAGTATAAGAAAGCAATGGAGTAGAACATTTATATACTTCAGTAAAATTAAGTTAGTATATTTCAGGCTCTATATTAATTGGCTAATGATTGTTCTATTGTTTTTGTGGAGTTTTTTTGGTGGAACTAAAGATTGAACCCAGGGGCATTCTACCTCTGAACAACAACCCCAGTCCTATTTTTTTTCTTTATTTTGAAACAGGGTCTCAGTAAGTTGCAGAGGGCTTCACTAAGTAGCTGAGGCTGGCCCAGAACCCAGATCCTCCAGTCTCAGCCCCCCAAGTTCGGAGATTACAAGTGTGTGCCACCACGCCTAGCTGTTTTATTGTTGTCAATGTCTTGTGGTATAAATTACTCTACAGCCTGATTCAATTACATCGAGCTCCCTCCTTTGCAGGAATAGTTTCTTTGGCTAGTCTGTGAAGTTTATACTGACTCCAGGAAGGTTCTCTTTAGCTATGTCTTTTACAGATTCTCTCTGGTAAACTAGACAGTTCACAGTTTAGCTTGTTGCCTCAATGAGGCTATCAGCATTGTCTCAATTGTTTATCACCAAAATTTTCATTATTTTCTAGACTACCATTTGGCTTGAACTTTCCTATACTTCTCTAAATAAAATCAGTTCCTTGGAGAAAGCTTCAGAGCTCTGTATTATGGTCAGCCTCTTCCCCTGGGAGAAATCCCTCAGCCATTGCTCTGGAGCAAGAGCTAGACAGTGGCCTGCTTTCTTTAGAAAAACAATTTTGCTTCATGAGCAAGGTGCCAGGCAGAAGCAATAGCCTCTGGTTTTGGCTTGCCTTACCTACTGTGCAACCTCTTCCCTATGAACTGGAAAGAAAGCAACAGAAACCCCTGTATTCTCAATCTGCCTTGCCTATGGTAGAGCATCTGCCCTGTGAGTGGGGCTGGGTGGAGGAAGAGAGCCCTCTACCTCTAGGCCACATTTGCCTGGATGTTAGTCTCTGAAACACAGATCTTGGATGGAGAATAGGAGTGCTGGGAGCTGGTTGCAGTGGCACATGCCTGTAACCCCATTATTTAGGAGGCCAAGATAGGAGGATTACAGGTTCAAGGCCAGCTTCGGCAATTTAGTGAGACTCCGTTTCAAAAGAACAAATACATAAATAAAAAAGGTTGGGGGTGTAGTTCAGAGGCAGAATGCCCCTGGGTTCAATACTCAATAACAAAAAAAAGTGCTAGGGACCTGCACCTAGAGGGGGCATACCATAGCTGACTAGCATCTGGAGAAGACAGTCTCTCTTTTTTTTTTTTTTTTTTTGCCACATAGGCCCAAAGTGGAGTTTCCAACAGTCTGCACTAGAGGTTATTAGGGGCAAGGAGAAGGCTGTGTCTCAAATGCTTAAGCATCTCAATGTTAATACTGAGATTTACTAGATTTTCTTGAATACATATTTCTTCATTTGCAGAGACTTTGAGTGATTGTTGTTTTTATAATTCTACCAGTTATGGTTCTTTCACTGGGATCCATTCTGTAGAGTTCCTCATTGCTGCCATTCTGCATATGTAATATTTTTATATTACAATTTAATAATTTTCCAAATAAATTTATAGGTTCCCAAATACAGCATGGCCCCATTCTTCCCTTGGCAGCGGCGGAAGGGTAAGGAAAGCAGAGCTGGTGTCCAGGTGTCCTAAAACCACACAAATATCTCCAGGGCACATGATGCATGAAACTCCACTTCCTGACTAACAAGGTAGGTCTCCTTTACTGTTAACAGGAAGCTTGGGGGAAATTGTGCTTCATCAATAACTGCTGTGTGTCATGTTGCCTAACTAGTTTAATGTCTTTGAGAAACTGAGAATATATATATTTTTAGTGTGGGTTTGTGTATCTAGTCACACCTTGTCCAAAACATAGCACCCAACTTCTTAGAAATGTCTGTAAACATCCAAGTAATTCCATTTTAAACCATTTGTTATAATTTTAAGGTTGTTTTTTTTAAATCTTGATTGTACCCCCTATTGTTTGGATCATTAATAAACACAATGTAATCAATCAGGAAATAATAGTGGTAAAATGATAACAGCTGAACTGCTTCCCACAATACTTGGTACTGCAATAAAATTGCAAAGATTGCTGTTGAAAAAGACAGTATCTTAACAGCCCTCATTTCTCCCCTAATATTTCCCAAGATGAATTATGACAACATGGCTCTATTTTTTTTTAAATCATCCCACTTATATGGCTCTTTAAGCAGTGGACAGGTTGTGAATATGAAGATTCTGTGTTTAACAGCAAGCTCCCCAATATACAGGCTGGGTAGCTCTAATTTGAAATACTCCCAAACACAAAACTTTTTGAGTAATGAATGATTGTTGAATAAAATCTGCTTCAGTGCCAGAAAGCAAAATAAGATGCCACCTACATCTTAAAATCTTAGAGAAATTTCATCTACCGTCTTTTGCTTTTGTAAATGGGAGATTCAACTGGGGCAGGGAGGGGAAATACTCTACCTTTAAGCTATATCTCTGGCTCTTTTTATCTTTCATTTTTGAGACAGGGTCTCACCAAGTTGCCGAGGCTTGCCTATAGCTTGCAATTCTCCTACCTCAGCCTCCTATGCAGCTGGGACTATAGGCATGCACCGCTGTGCCCAGCAGGAATTTCTTCTTAATATAACAAAGATTAAACTGAAATGAATGAAGAACAGGAAAGGTGCCTTCCTTTTGAGATGTAAGAAATCAACTGGGTAGTCAAGAAGCCTGAATAGATTCCACTCACACTTCGAGCTGATTTAAGGAAAGAGATCATTGGAGGGTGGATGGACTAACACCTAGACTTCACAAGCGCCTCCAAAAAGAACAGCTGAAATGCACGTGAAAACGCAGTGAGGAACAGCATGGTGCATTCCCTGATACTTCCTAACAGCTGGCCACCTGGGGCACTGGTTGCCTCTGCATCACAGCACTGATGTAGGCGAGGGTTGTGGGCACTACTTCAGCCACCTGGAAAAGTTCTGGTGTGGCAATGGAACTTATCTTTGCAACTATCTCCAAATCCAGACTTGACTTTCCCCAGTGTTTCCAGCTTTAGGTTGTTGAGTACCATTATAGTTTCCTACTCCACGGTCAGCCTAAGAATAAAAAACCTTAGAATGTGACTATATTTAGAGCTCTCCTTCACTATCATTTTAGAGATGATTGTGAAATATATAAGGGTGGAATGACATCATGATTGGGATTTACTTTACCTTTGCAAAGAACAAAGATAAAAGAAAGATAAAGCAAGTGTGGCAAATCCAGCTTGCTATGGAATCTAGATGATAGGAGTTCATGAAACTAGTCTCTCTATTGCTGGGTAGGTCTGAAAATCATTATTTAAAAATATTCTCACTGGGCTGAGCATGGCGATGCATGCCTTTAATCTCAGTACTTGGGAGGCTGAGATAAGAGGATCAAGGTTCTCATCAAGCCTCAGCAACTTAGCGAGACCTTCTTTCAAAAAAAAAAAAAGGAAAGAAAGGAAGGAAGAAAGAGAAAGAAAGAAAAAAGAAAAGAAAGAGTAAAGAAACAGAGAGAGGGCTTGGGGTATAGCTTTGAGATAGAATGCTTCTGGGTTCAATCCCTAATAACACACAAGACCCTGTGTCAAAATAAAAACTAAAAGGGCTGGGGTGGTAGCTCAGTGGCAGAGGATCCTTGAGTTCATTCTTTAGTACTGTAAAAAATAAATTTAAAAAATAATATACAAGGTTAACAGACTCACCTGATTATCCATATCTTTGATGACTAGTAAGACAGGGCTATCTAATGATGCTGATTTCCGATACAGAGTTTTCAAGCTGGTCCCATGCTCTATCGTGCTGTAGGCCAGTCTCCACGGATAACCTTGCACCCTGGCTGGAAGGCGTCGGGCCAGCTGCCAATCCAAGAAGGGAGAAGTAAACAGTCAACCACAAATCACTCAGGAACTTGTGGCTCAAACTCATAATCATATATTACTTACACATTGTTCCCTTTTACCCTGGCAAATATTTGCCACCATAAACCAAGAAAGAGGGTGAAATCAATCCTTAGCAGTGTTTACCTTGGCAGGGATGCTGCCTGAGGATGCTCCCTGCTCAGGGCCTGCTGTGGGGTTCCTATGCCACTGCACCGTGTGTTACTTAATGATGGGTATACATTCTGAGAAATGTGTCACTGGGCAATATTGTGGTTGTGTGAATGTCATCGAGTGTACTTCAACTAAGGTGGTTACAATTCACTAGGCAATATAATCTTAGGGGACCATATCATACACACAGTCCATCGTTGGCCAAAATGTCACTCTGCAGTGTGTGACAGTATATTCAAACACACGGAGCAAGCTAGGTAAAGAGGTATGAAGTAGATATTCTTCCTTCCTTTACATTTCTTTTTTTGGAGGTACTAGGGATTGGTACTAGGGACATTCATCTCTGAGCTATACCCCTAGACTTTTTTTATTTTGAAACAGGGTCTTGCTAAGTTGCTAAGGGTCTTACTAAATTGTGGAGGCTGACTTTGAACCTTTGATTTTTCTGTGTCAGCCTCCCAAGTACTGGGATTACAGGTAGGGGCTACCATGCCTGGCTCCAATTGTTCCTTCCAAAGCATTTATGGCTCAAAGCTGCTATTGACAAGTACAGTGAAAGCAACAAAACCTAGGTGCTCTCTGCTAGAAGTCTGAGGTAGCCTGTGCACCCTGTACCTGTACCTTTCACCTACATTAATGTTTAGCTTAAATTTAGCTGCCGTAAATACCAATAATGTATGGATCTTCAAATTTATTACTGAAGGAGGCTCTGAATTGCTAAATCTTCTGAATGCTAAAATCCATTCCCGCCAGGGTCAACATGAACCCCACCTCAATAGTTGCTGGACTTTCCTGCGACTTCACCTGCTCATTTATAAACCGAGGAATTGAACTTCATGGTTCTTTAAGGTCTCTGAAATTTAGGTTTCTAAGCTAACTGATGGAAGAAGTGCAAGTGATTCCATACTAAGGCTCAGATAAAGGCCTATAATAATATTTCACAATCTTCAAGTAGTTGATTTTCAGAGAATATATAGTACACAAAGAAAATTACAGAAAAAGGTAAATTCTTCCTAGAGGCAGGCATTTTTCATAAAGCAAGAAACTATATTTGCTATGTTATGCTTGTTGAGACATATATTAGAGCCACTGAAAAGCTGCAATAATTACTAGGATAAACTTGGATCTTTCTTAAGTGTATTAGGACCTTGATAGGACACTTATATTTCTTTTTAAGATAAGAAATGGCTTTCCCTTCAGGTGTGAGAGAAGGTAGTTAAGGTCTGATCAATTCTTTATCCTCCAACAAGGTGGTGAGTTGGCTGCTGTAACTTTGCAGAAGCAGAGAAGGGGATTCTGTCTTGGTTGGTTCCTCCTTTCTAACCTGGCTCATCCTTCACTCCGAGTGAAAAAAGCAGATGTGGTCAGAGACTGGGATGTTTTCCCAGAGCTTGGAGAGCCCTGCTGAGTGTTCAGAGGGGACCCACCTGCTCTATGTGCATGTTCTCCAGCAGGGCACTGTGGGGCTGCAGGGTGGGCAGCCCCTCCTCGTCTTCGTCCTCGTAGTAGCTGCATGTGCTCTTCCTGCGCTTAGCTTCCTCAACAGTGATGATCTGAAGTGGAAAAAAGGAACCCAGGACAAAGGATGACTCCGACTTTTCCTCAGTTGCTAACAGAGCCTTCTCAGGTACACAGCTGCCTGAAAAGGTGGTGCTTAGGGAGCAGGAGGTAAATGAATCAGGAGTTTGAGGAGGCGGCTGATTTTTCAGTTCCAGAACAAATGCAGAATTTAAGACAGTACAGCGGAGGCATTGAGTGTGTACGCATTAACGTCATGAGCTTTCCAGTTTTGCTACTGCTGCCAGCTTCTCAGTCCTTGAATGAAAACTGTTTATAACTCCACACACAATTTATACCCTTGAAAATGGTCTCAATTTTACTTTAGTCTGCATCTAAATTTAAATTTTCAGGGAAATAATCAGAGATCACTCAGTGAGTAAGACTTCTATAAATAGGTAGTTTGGAACAATAGGTAGTTTTAATCAAGGTTCCTGGTGTTTTCTCTCAAGGCTGTGTACATAGCAACCAAGCCTGATAGAAATGATGAATGGTAGCATTTATCAGGTGCAACCACAGGAGAAGCAGGAAGCTCTACTCTAAATTACAACTGGGTTACAATTCCTTATATACAGCTCAGAAATGATCACAGCATTCTTCCCTTCCGAACTGAGAAACATTATATTGTACACAACATTTATTATGTAGTTGCAGCTATGTTTACAAACTGCTAAAGTCCTTCTCACTTTAAAATCCTGGGCATGGTTTACAAGATCTCAGAACTTGGGAGGCTGAGACAGGAGGATCAAAGGTTCAAGGACAGCCTCAGCAAGTAGTGAGACTCTCAGAAACCTAGGGAGACCCGGTTGCAAAACAAAACATTAAAAAAGGGCTGGGTGTATCCTGGAGATAGAATGCCCCTGAGTTCAATCGCCAGCAACACATACACACACACACACACACACACCAAAAAACAACAATACCCATCTTTTGCCCTTTTAAAATTCTGGATAAGTCACTGAATCATTTTGAAATTAAGTTGTATTAATAGCAAAGTCACCAAAATGCTTAGGTACCAGTATTAATGACTTTTATATTATAGAGAGAAAGCATTTAAGTTACATCTCATGAAAGTTGTTAGATAATGCATTACTCGATTTCCAAAATGCACAGTGACATATACAAAGTACTCACTGCCATCTGGGCCAGGGTTCTGTTAGAGAAATTAGCTTATAAATTTTGCCATCTTCTGGAGGAGAATATATGTAGAGAAAACTCTTTCAAAGAATCATAAATCCAGCTTTATAAATGAATTGAATAAAGCACCATGTTTTTTGGTAACTCTACATTTACCACAGGTACAAAATGAGGGTGTTGAATAAAAAAAACAAACAAAAAACCCCTCAAATGTGGATTTCTGATTCCCAAGCAAAGAAGCAACCACTCCATTTCCATCTCTGCAATGAATAAAACAGCCTGCTTTGGTTGAAATGCCAGCAGACTCCTTTCTAATCAGAGCGAATTTCAAAACACATGGAGTGGCAGATCACTGAGCATTCACGGCACCTTATTATCCCTCAGGGGCTCACTCCAACTTACCTTCACATACGGCTCTTGGTCAGGTCTGGCACAATAGAAAATCTGAATGTCCAAGGGCAGTCTTGGGTTTCTCATTGTGCAGGATGGGAAGTCTCAAGTACAGCTAGGCTGCCTTCTAATGAGGAACAGGTTTTTTTTCTCTATCAGCCTCCTCCCAAGTCACTTGCAGCTAGACTGCGCTACAACTGTTTTTCAGTATCTAGCTTCCTGATTAAGTTTCTGTTTCTCTCAGGAGGGGGTTCGACATTTCTACAGGAACACACCCAAATTAGGATTTACAGCTGAACACACTTCCTGTCCGCCGAGTGGTGAGACTGTAAAATGACACTTTCACCTTTGAAAAGGTGGTTTCCTAACAGTATAACGAAACTCTATTGTTTGAGGTTTGTGTGTGTGTGTGTGTGTGTGTGTGTGTGTGTGTGTGTGTGTGTGTGTGTGTTTTTCCTCCCTGTACTTTTCTTTCTAATTATCCTCAAGCTAACTTAGCTTTCCTCACCCTGCCTTTTCCGAGTTTTCTTTCTGCCCTTTTTAAAGGCTAAACCTCCATTTTAAATGTTGTCGGTTCCCCTGTCATCAGTTTTAATCTCAAAGAAAGGAAGAAAAGGAATCTTTAACTGAGGTAGGTTCATTACAGTGAAAACAATTTCAATACCAACTCCTGTTTGTTGGGTATGAGGGACTTAAAAGAATGGAAGGACATCAGGTTTATCTGAAATGCCCAGGTGGATGTCATCTTAGATACAGTTTTACAAAACACCTGACAAAGTGCCGCCTATCTGTTTACAGTTTTGAATGAGTCCTAAAGACTAATAAGCATGATGGGTCCTCCTCTACTCCTCAGATCAGATGTCAGAGGTTGGAAAGAAATATAGATCACTACCGGATCAATTTTCAGGGATCTTTCTCTGACTGCCAGATCTCAGTGTCCTTTCGGTCTGGGGGACAGGTAGGGGATCAGGGTACTGTGGCACAGCCATCTTGGGGGAGGTTATAAAGTGGACTCTGGAAGATTAGTGACCAGTCCTAGGTCAACCAGAACTGACCCTCAACCCGAAGCAGAATCACTTGGATTCTGTGTCCATGAGACAGCGCTTTCTTCAGTATCTGGCACTTCATGACAGCTAATATTTATTAAGTGCTTCCTATATAATGGTGAATGCTGAGTGCTTGGCCAGGTACAGGGATACAAAAACAGTCTACTGTGTCCTGTGAATGAGGAGATAGTTGAGAGACAAGTATAAATATGCAAAGGCCATTCCATGTAATACAGATGCTAAAGCCACAGAAGCTCAAAGAAGGTTGGGGCCACTGAGTTATTATGAGATGCTTGCATATTCACAGAGGAGATGGTGCTTCAGTGTTTGATAAGAGTGAGGTATGAGGAGATGTGCTGGGTGGTGCGGCAAGAATGCCGAGATGGGCTCTAGATTCACGACAGCTGGAGACTAGAGAACAAGGGAAGCAGAGTGGAAAGAGGTAGATCAGATCTGGTAAAGAAGCAAGGAATAAATGAACTTCGATACCAGGAAGGGGCCTAACACTTACTTATCGGATAGGTCAGCATTTCTAAACACAAGCTATTCTTCAAAACCACCTAGAAAGTTTGACAAATACGGATTCCAAAATTTCTTCTCCAGACCTACTGAATCAAAGTCCCTAGCGATAAGGGTTTAAGATTCGATTTAAAGAAATCACCAGGTGGTTGTCGTAATGATTGACTAGTCAGATAACAATTGCTAACGGCAATGGGAGACTACCGAGGGCTTTAGGCAGGGGAGTGTATGAACACGCTTGTGTATTTAAATAAGAAGTTAAATAGATTGCACAATATATATGTAACCTTTATGATGAAGGAAACATCAGAAATACTAAGTAGTGCTGGAGAAAATGACTGTTAAGAATATCATTTATAGCCGGGCGTGGTGGCGCACGCTTTTAATCCCAGCATTCGGGAGGCTGAGACCGGAGGATCCGGGTTCGCGGCCAGCCTCAGCTATCTAGTGAGGCCATCTGCAACTTAGTGAGACTCGGTTTCAAAATAAAGAATAAAAAATAGGGCTAGGGGTATAGCTCGGAGGTAGAATGCCCCTGAGTTCAATCCCCAGTACCGCAAAAAAAAAAAAAAAGAATATCATTTATAGCCAGGCATAGTGGCGCACGCTTGTAATCCTAGCATTTGGGAGGCTGAGACTGGAGGATCTGGGTTCGTGGCCAGCCTCAGCTGCTTAGTGAGGTTCTCCGCAACTTAGTGAGACCCTGTTTCAATAAAGAATAAAAAAATAGGGCTGGGGCTCGGAGGTAGAATGCCCCCAGGTTCCATCCTAAGTACCACACACACACACATACACACACACACACACACACACACACACACACACAGAAAGACTTTTATCATACATTAAAAAAAAAATCAATTGTAGATTGAGTAAAGAGTTTAAACTGAGACTACAGGACAACCTTTATAAATAAAAGCACTAGAAAAAAAGAACATACAGAAAGACCTTAAACAAACAAACAAAAAAACATAGCAAAGTAGGGGAAACTTGTTTTATATGTACAAAGATAAAGAACTTTTAATCATAAAGAGCTCAAACATCTGGGTGTGGTGGCACATGCCTATAATCCCAGTATTTGGAAAGCTGAGACAGGAGAATAGCAGGTTTGAGGCCAGCCTTCGCAAATTAGCAAAACCCCCAGCAAATTAGTAAGACCCTGTTTCAAAAAAAAAAAAAAATTAAAAGGCTTGGAGTGTACCTGGGCGGTAGAATGTCCCTGGGTTCAATTCCCAGTACCCATAAAATAATAAAATAAAATAAAGAGCTCAAACAGTATGATGGAACTATTAAGACTCCTTCAGGAAAATGGGCAATGAAATTGAGAGGTCATTACAAAGAAAAACACAAGTGGCTAATGTATATTTATATTCATTCTTCCTTCAGGAGTAAGAAAATAAAAATCAAATTATAAGAAATTATTTTCTGCCTTCCAAATTAGCAAAGTTTTAGAAAGAATAGTAGGGATAATACTCTCTACAGGAAGAAGCACAATGAGAATGCTCTCACTTTGCTGACAAGTTAAGCTACTATTATGTTAAAGATCAGGAGCCTTAAAAATTAGTGCCCTTGACAAGTGTGTTGGTGCATACCTGTAATCCCACTACTTGGGATGCTGAGACAGGAGGATGGCAGGTTTGAAGCCAGCCTCAGCAACTAAGTGAGGCTCTCAGCAACTTAGCGAGACCCTGTTTCCAAATTAAAAAAAAAAAAAATAATAATAAGGCTGAAGGGTAGAATGCACCTGGGAAAAGCTTGAACCAACATAAGGATTCAAGTTGGGGAACTGTTAAATAAACTATAGTAGAGATCAAAAACACTATACCACTATTAAAACTTTTTTAATAATACGATACAATTCTCACAGTGTCAGATGAGAAAAGCTAGATACAAAATTGTACACAGAGCACAATTTCATTTTGATAAAATAAAAAAGCATGATTCACCCTGCCCACATCTTGAAAATACCTTAAAAAAAGTAGAAAAGGCATAGGAAATGTATAGTGTCCAGTATTCTTAGATACTATTTTTAAATTTTCTGCATTGTACTTTACTGTAGTTTCCAAACTTCATTCAATAAGCAGGCATTGCTTTTACAGAATGAAGGAATAAAGCTTGCTTAATAATCTTGGGTATAGGGGAATGGGCTTATAGGTGGGTTGGGACTGCAGTGCCCTTTGAAGTCAGGTGAAGATACAAAGGCCCTGACTAGGATCCAGAGGGAGATTGCCTGGGAAGTGGCAGAGGAGAACAGACATCCCTACAACCACATATGCTAAGAATGAACAAGATTCCCACTAGAGAAGACTTGATTAGTTATGATGATGAAGGAGAAGAACCTGATATAATATCTAGGTTCCTGGCTAGGGCATCACTAACAAAGATGGAGATCTGTGAGGAGAAGCAAGTTTTGGAGAAAGTTGTTTTGAACATGTTGAGGATTAAACACCTGTTAGCTTCCCAGGGAGACAAGATCTTCCTCTTCCACCCACAAAGATGGGGGAAATACTGTGACAGAGGATTGGTCTCAGGTACTGCTGGTGGACAGAGTTTGTGCTGGCACTGGGTAGGGGGTTAGGAGGTGGATGGCATTCTTCTTCTCATGGTGCTTTTGGACTTTGTTTTTTGTATGGAGAGAAATCAGAGCCCAACCAGTCCAGATACCTCTCCAGCTATCACAAGTGTCATCAGGGGCAATAGGGGCCTTAGAAAAGGCCAACCCATTGCTTCCTCCTGTTGATACCTTCTGTTCTTTCACTACAGGTCTAGACACTACAGCTCTTCCAGAAGGACTTGCCTCTCTTCCCTCCTCCTCATGGCTGGGCCTGAGAAGACCTGGGGGAGCCTACTCTATACCTCTCTTCCTTCGCCGCCATTCCTGAGGTAGACCCCTCTCTGCCTGCCTCTTGAGCTCCTTTTCCTCTGGTGCTGGTTTGTATGGCTTCTTCTCCCACTGAAGTGATCAAGAGCTAAAATTCCAGTCTGAGATTAAGGGAAAGAGGCAGAAGAGGTCTTTTGGTTTTTGAGGAGGATTACTCTGGCTCAAGACATTCAGGCTAGTCAGAAAGGATTAATTGCCCCATGAATCTAAACCTTCTCTCTGGAACGCTGTATTGGGGTGAAAGGGCATAGCCTTGGTAAGGAAATATACTTTTTCTGGCTTTGCTTTCTCTGTGTCTGTATTTCATAAGAGTCTCTTGGGTGGAACTGATCAGGTCAGAACAGGACTCCACATTCCTGTGTCCTTTGGCTGGAATACCAATGTTACACCTTCTTTGCCTGCAGTGCCTATGGAGTTTCCATGATCCCCAGAATAGTTTTGTGGAGGACAGAAGAGCATGGGAATTCATGTTAAATGAAGAGAGATAATACTTAGGAAGTCTAAGGTGGCTTTAGAGTTGACTTCAGTGGTGACAGGAGAACAAGATGGACTGCAAGGAGCTAAGGCATAAAACGTACTTGAGAAGTTGGAAACAATCAGTATGGTCCAGTTTTTTTCAAGGAGCTTGATTGTGATAGAAAAGAGGATGTCAGGGAAAAACCTGTTAAGAGATTAAGGGAAATAAGAAGTCCCTTCCATTATTATCTTCCTTTAAAAATAAAGTCTTTATCTTATTCTGGTGAAAGAGAAGGACCCAGGAAGGAAGGAAGGAGAAAGAAATGACATACACAAGGATAGTTATAACCAATTAAAAGAAAAAAAAATCAGCCTCAATGAGGGGAAAGACACTCTTTCCCTGAGCCCAAACTGAAGGGTGTAATAGTAGGTAATTAGGAAATGGAGAAGAGGGTAGGTAAGAAAAATCTGGTCTAGTGTCCTCTTCATTATAAAATGAAGGAAAGAGAAACTTCTGGGATCCATGGCTGGTGAAGTGGGCTAGAGAACTCAAGAAGTGTAGCAAGAGGTTGGAAAGGGGTGAAGACATCATGGATTCTGAAGGCTTCAGAATCATGGATTGGTAGTGGCAGCATTCTCCCCGATGGGTAGTTTTTTTCATTTGTTTTAATTAATTATTTAATTTTGAGATGAGGGTCTCCCTAGGTTGCCTAGGCTGGTCTTGAACTACTGGGCTCAATCCATCCTCCTGCCTCAGTTTCCTGAGTGACAAGGACTGCAGTTGTGCACCACCCACCTGGCTTTGGTTGACAGGCTTTCTGTGGCGATGCCCAGGAGCAGTGAAAGCGTGAGGGTGTACTCATCCAGGATCACAGGCAGGCTACGTGGATGGGAGGTTTGAGGAACTCATGAGTCCTGGAAGTGGGGCCCTGACTTCATTAACTATCCATCTGTGCTAGGAAAGAAGAAATGCTTTGAGGAATCCCGGGAAGTAGCAGAATAGGAAGGAGTCAAGGAACCAGACATTAGAGAGATCCATGAAGATGAAGATCAGGCTTAGCAGCAAGAAGGAGGAGCAGATATATTTCTTTTCATCTCATCTCCTAGCTTCCAAGTTCTGCAAGCTTATAAATAGAGAGCTGGTCTTATCTGTCTTTCTATTTCCAGGGCCCTGCCCCAGAAGTATTAGATACATGCATGTCTGATGGGATGAAGAGAACCTGGGGTTGGCAAAGTGGCGCCCTGTCAGTCAAATCCAGCTCACCAACTATTTTTATATGGCAAATGACGTAAGAAAGTTTTAAAATACATTGTAAGTGGTTTAAAAATTCAAGAAGAAGAATGTTTTGTGGCACAAAGTAACTTATGGATGGAATACAGTCATGTTTATTCATTTATGTATTATCTTTAGTTGCTTTTGTTCTACAACAGCAGAGGAGGTGAGTTACTGTGATGGAGAGTATATGGCTTGCTGAGCCGAAATTATTGTCTGTCCTTTTACAAAAAGAGTTTTCTGACCTCTGAACTAAGACATGGAGCTATGAGTGAGAGTATCAGTGGACCTTAGGTGTATGCATGGTGAAGCATACATGCACACCATTCATTTTACTGACATACACTACTAACCTCAAACAGAAGAATAGTTATTTTCACATATAATTTCACAGTGTGCAGAAACTCTAGATTTTTACTAGCGAGGTACTGGAATCTGAACATAAGCCCATTTCAACTATGTCCTGCATTTACAGACCACGACATTATTCCCTTCCCAAGTGCTCACCTCCCAACTCTTGGTCGTTGGCTCACTGAAGAAGTTGTCAATCATATTGAGTTCTTCCTTTTCCACCACCACAAAGCCTTGATCTTTGGCATCTTTCCCATAGACATCAGGAGACCACTGAACAAAGAATGTGTACAAATGATCGACCCTGAAAGACATGTTTGTGATAAGTGTTAACTTTCCTGGCAGGCACTAGGAGGGATCTGGGTACATAAAGCCATCATTTTCCTGCTTAGCCAACTTGTGTTGCTAACTGAGAAGTTTCCCAGTGTCATGATTATCTCTATGAGTGACTTCTAAACTTGGAAAATAAGAGTGAACAAAAGCAAAAGTCTACAGGCACTGAGATAAAGATCAAGAGATAGGACAAAAAACTGAAAAATGCAATGAAATATTTACAACAAATGTTTCTTCCTCACCAAATTTTCATTTATTGGGCATTTATCGTATTCATTGATTTAAAAAAAAAAAAGTCAATCTGAAGCGTTAGTTGAGACTAAAGAGAAGTAAAATAATATCCCAGTGGGTCTTCATGTAGATCAAAGTACTATTATATAATAATTTTAATAAAACATCTCTGATAACTAGAAAAGCTCTGGGAATAACATTATTATTCTAATATGAGAGACTTACTTTCATTGGCACATGAATAGACTTTGCCTCTAGTATCGCTAATCTCTTACACATATTTAGAATGAAGTTCTGATGCATTTCTCTAAGCGTAATTAATAGGTAGGTGGCTATCTCCTCCTAAGTTCCTGTACCTGGAGTACACCCTTATGTATGACAGTCACAGCACTCTGACCTTAGATTCTATATCGATACCCATCACAACAGGAGAGAGAGCAAGGGATGGGATCATTTAAAGATTCTTAAAGTCTCTTGTAATTACAAAGCAACAATTACAACTTGTGGTTATTGTTTGGGGCAATATTAATTAATCATTAATTTTAAGAAGTTATAATTATATCAAAATATTGTCAAAATATTAGTATATTAATACTAATAGGAATAAAATAATAAAAGAAGTATCAAACACAATTCTGATATCCCAATGAATCAAACAACTTTTAGGTTTCTATATTCCTATCTATTCTTATTCATAAGTGACGCAGCTCATATACAGTTCTCACTGTAAAGAGTCAAGAAATACTTGTGTTATATGTAACATTATATAATATCCACTTACCACATCACTAGTCTTTGTATTCATCTTTAACTGCTACATTTCAAGAAATTCATAAACCTCATTTAGCCTGCATTTCTGTTTTCAGGATATTTAGCTTGTAGTTTTCTTTAACTTATATTAATTTAACTAATATTCTAATATATATCTCCAGGCTATGCCTTTTACCATCTTTTGAATCATTTCCTCAAGATTAGTTCCCAGAGAAGGGATTACTGGATCAAAGAGCATGATTGTATAGCTGTGACTGATCTTGCCTAACTAGTTATGAAAGGCCGACTAGTTTATTCAGATTCTAGTGCTACAGTTTACATATAAGTTTCATAACAATCTTGCTTACCCTTTTGGTTTAAAGGAGTTTACTATAGTTAAGATTTCCCTGACTCACTTTCCATTTCTTTGAGGTTAAATATTTCTCAATGTTTTCTTCCTGGTTGAAGCCATTCTTCCATGAATTAGATCTTTGTGATTTGTGGTGTCAATATTTTTCTTTCGATTTATGAGAGGCTTTATGAAATGTAAACATTAACCACCATCAAATGTGCTTCTAAGTTACTGCTTCTCTTTTTATAGTAACTGTATCTTTTCTCCCATGGTACAGAATTACCAATTTTCATGCATTTTAAATATGTTTTTAGATTTCTCTTCCAAAAAAGGGAAAGTTGTCACCCAAGACATAGTGTCTATCAGTGTCATGATATGTTAACATTTCTACTAAAAATAAATATGGATATTGATTTATGTTATGATTGTAGAGGGATGTGATGGTTGTTTCTACTTGGCGAGGCCATTCTGAAAGGCTACTTAAGAAACTGATCAAAGCCGGGCGTGGTGGCGCAGCTTGTAATCCCAGCATTTGGGAGGCTGAGTCTGGAGGAAATGGGTGCGCGGCCAGCCTCAGCTACCTAGTGAGGTATTCCGCAACTTAGTGAGACCCTGTTTCAAAATAAAGAATAAAAAATAGGGTTGAGGGTGTAGCTTGGAGGTAGAATGCCCCTGAGTTCAATCCCCAGTACCACACATACACACACACAAAAAAAGAAACTGATCATATACTTATACCTCTGGAAAGTGAAATATGTAGGACAAAGATATTCCATACATAAATATATATATATATATATATATATGTGTGTGTGTGTATATATATATATGTGTATATATATACACAAACACAAGTGTTTAAATTTTTTAAATTTATTGAATAGGTAATACATGTATATGATTCAAACATCAAAATACATTTAAAAACATCCTTGTCTACCTCACAAATAAAGATGAACACTCTTATTTCCTATGTGTATTTGTAGTGTTATTTATATAAAGTATAAATATATATCTGTGTTGTCTTCCTTTATTTTTATTACTCTCTATCTTAATTTTTCTATTTAACAATATATCCTAGATATCTTTCTACACCAATAGATAGGTAGCTTCTTCATTCTTTTATAGCCACAGAGTACTTCACCATGTGGATTTACTGCAGTTTGTGTAATTATCCTCTTTAGTTGGACGCTTGGGTTATTCCTAAGACTGTGCTGTAATAAATAACACTGTAATGAATTAACTTTGTACAAGCATAATTTCACATGTGTACAAGTAAAGCTGCAAGACACAGTCCCAGAAGTGGGATTGTTCTGTCAAAGAAGTAACCTAATCCAATTTTATTTATTTTATTTTATGGTCTTGGGGATTGAACTCAGAAGCATTCTACCTTTGAGCTATACCTGTATCCCTATTTAATTTTTTATTTTGAAACAGGGTCCAGGATGCAGAGGGCCTAAATTGTTGAGGCTGTCCACAAAGCTCAGATCCTCCTGTCTCAGCCTCCCAAGTACTGCAATTACAGGCATGTGCCACCATGCCCAGCTGATTTTATTTATACAATTATATAAATTATATAATACCATGTTGCCCTGTACAGGGATTACTTTATTTTTGCCTTCTCGCCTCCCTATTAGAAATTAACTGAAAAAAACATGAAATAAATCACCATGCCAGAAAGGTTTCATAAGTGTATCATCATAACTTAGTTTTCTCAGCCTTGAAAAATTTAGTCCATCTTAAATGTGTTTTGGTTGAGAGTTGAGAATCAAATATGCTCCACTAACCTTTGGAAAAAGATTCATTATGTATATTTTTGCATTATGGAAAATTTGTATGTGAAAAACACAAATGGCATCATAACTGCCTGCTGCCAGACCCCTTGTGAGAAGGAGAAAAGCCGGCCCTAAGCTGGGATCTAGCCCACTACTGTCAGCCAGGCCGCGGTGCTGCTGGGAGCTGGCCTGCTACCCACGGCCAGGGCCTGGTGTTTTCTTGTTGCACATAAACAATTTCACAGAACATCAGTAGCAGATGACGTTATCTTATGACATGACGAATCAAGACAAAAACAAGACCACTCTCTAATCATATCTGAACACAGATAAAAACATGAACGCTATCCAGCCACAAAATGACCAAAGAGCCCTCTAATCTGAGGATTATGAATGACTGTGCTTCTTCAATTACAGCATTAGTCTTGCTTGTCTTGAAGCAGAGAGCTCCCAAACTTCCTCCTGTTGAGAAGGAAAACAAAGAACTACCTCCAGCCTGCACGGGCACTGTCACCTGGCTTCTGTTTCTATAAATTATAACCACTTCTATAGGACCTGTGGAGAAGCCACCTAGCTGCTGCTTCTCAGTTTATCAAAATGCATATAATTCATTTTTCCTTGTGTGTGTGTGTGTGTGTGTGTGTGTGTGTGTGTGTGTGTGGCACTGGAGACTGAACCCCGGGGCATTCTACCTCTGAGCTATACCTCAATCCTATTTTTGTGTTTTATTTTTTATTTTGAAGCAGGGTCTTGCTAAATTCTGAGAGACCTCACTTTAACAACCTCACAGTTGCCGAGGCCATCCACAAACCGGCAATGCTCCTGTGTCATCATTTTTCAGTTTTACATCAGTTGCTTGTTTCTTAAGCAGGTGGGCGGCCAAATCCGGCTGCTGGTAACAGTCTTTTTCACTTACAGATAAAATTTCATAAGATACCCAATCATGAAATTATCTCTACTTCTTTAAGTCTCCCCACCCCCATCACCTACTAAAACCTAAATCCAGTAGCTCCTGATATTCTTGTTTTTATTTTTGCAGTGCTGGGGACCAAATGTAGGGCCCCACGCATACTAGATAAGCACTTTACCACTGAGCCACATGCCCAGCCCTCTAACAACCACTTCCTGAGTGGAGCCTGGTTCTCCATGATGTGAGTAGTCCTACCTTAGAAGGAGTCAGACCAACTTGTTACATTACAGGTGTGCTCCTGGGGGGCTATGGCTGGAAGGCATTGCCTTTGACAACACTTCCTGTGTACTCACCATGTATCAGGGCCTCTGCTCTCACGAAGCTTGTTTTCTGGAATACGAGTGCTGGTGGGGATACTGGATATCAGTTAATTTAACCAACTTCCCTTAAACATAAAGGATGGAGGGATCTGAAGTCAACTATCAGTTATCAGCCAGGACTAGATATCCTGAGGTGGCAGTCAGGGTTCTTTCTGTCATACTATAAAGTCTCTCCTGATTCCACATTGATCGAATCATTTCCCAATTGATTTCCTAGTTATGACACAAGACAGTTTTATTTGGGGACCCACTTCGCATAAAGCCTTGTCTATTTGTCCTCTACCACTTCTCTTTCTCAGGGAAGTTACGAGTACAGAATGAACAGTGACTAAAGAAGCAAACATTCTGAAGAAGAGCTTGTGATGTCATAGATTCTTGTGCAAGACTGCAAGGAAAGGAGAGATGAGTCACAGATGTGGAATTAAGGTTTTATTCCCTCTTAGACATTATAAGAATATGCCAATTGTGAAAAGTACAAGTCCATAAAGATTCTAAGGAGAGAAGCCATCTTGGCAAATACCAGTCACTTCCCTTTTGGGTGACAAAGACATTACGTTGCTCCAGGAGACTATTTCAACTGTCTCGTGTAATTGTGTATATGTAAGATAAGTAGGACATATTATTCCAGGGCAAGGATATAATTGGACATATCCTACTTGATGAAGACTCATTCCTACAATCCATTGGGAAGGTGGATGGGGTAGAAGGGAAGGGAGAGGGAAGATGTGTATATGATCCAAAGGACTTCCTGAGCAGAAACCTAACACCTAATGCCTTCTCTTTTGAAGGTCAATATCATTGAAGCTTTCTGATGAATTCAGGTGGTCATAACAGCAGTAAGCCCACCGGAAAGGATACACTTTCTCCACCCTAATATTTCTGAGAGGAAACTCTCCAAAGGGGTTACAGGGGGGCAGTGGACAACTTTTGCCATGAGCATTTTAAGAGCCAACAATTGGGGCATGGCTTGCTGTTGCTACTGAAGTTTAAGCCAAGCCCCCTGTCACTCACATGTGCTGTGGAAGGAAATGGCTACATGGTTGTATGTGTGTTTCTTGGGAGCTGTAGCAAGTGGAAGTTGGGTGGGTGGTCAGTTTTGGCAGAAAGCATTCTTGCCTGGTAGTGCCATTCTCTCTAGGAGAAATATCTCAGCCTGAGGCAGCAATCTGGGGTGACCAGTTAAGGGGGCTTATCCCAAGCCTCCTCTTTCGAGACCTCTAGGTTCTCAGTGAATGGTGAATCAAAGCTCTGGGTTGTTTGTGCCCACAGTGGTCTGCTCTCCATCAGCCAGTGTTGGGTGAAGAGCAGCTGGGGCCAGTCCTGTACACTGATTGAGCACTGGGTTTCTTGCACTGACCCCAGTTTGAGGGGCTCTTGAGAAGGGGAAAGGCATTCTCAAAACGCCATGCAATAGAGGCTCAGAGTTATAAAACTTTTAGTGTTAAATCCAGAACAACTTTACATTTCACCCATGCTAATGAATATAATGCTGCTTATAAAGAAGAGCTGTAAGTTCCTGCCTTGAGGACCTTCCATTGCACAATAACTCTATAAAGCAAGAATTACTGGGCCTGATGTAAGGTAAGGAAGTGGAGGTTGTGAGAGATTACTGGAAATGTCCAAATTCTTCAGCCCTACCTAGAAAGGTTCCAGCCAGTCCAAGCTGACCACCTTTTTAACAAATATTGAACTGCAAGTAGGACAGGTATACTTTTTAATTTGTCTGTAGCTGGACATCTCACATCATAGCACAGGTCAGTTACTTCTCTGGCTTTGGGTTTTCTTGATAAAGCTAGATATATATTAGCAAGCCGTCCTGGTAGCCCTGAAGTCATATGCTACCATTAGCTCCTGCACCTTTCCCTGGTAGACTCAAAGTACCATCCCTCAGGCCCTGGAACCAGCCAGTCAGCTCTGGAGAAGTGGGGCTGTGGCCAGGAGCGGCCTCCCTCCTCTCTCAGGCAGTGGGCTCTGTTTTCAACAGCAGCTGGAGCTGTCCCCTGCCTGGGAAGCTTCAAATATATAATCTGCGATGGGGTGGCCTGATCTAAAATGTTCACATCTTTTCTCTCAGACATTCCAGGTACTGGCACACCCCGATTCCCTTCAGCACTAGCTTCCCACTTAACTGTCCTTCACTGTCTCATGTAGGAAGGGCCCTCGTTCTATGCCTGTGAGGGAAATGGACAAGGAATGAAGAATCGCAGTAATCTGCTCCACAAGAGAAAGCTAAAATTCATTTGGAATCAATTTGCTTCCTTAAGTTCAAAGTCCCCTTGGAGACCAAATGGAAGAAATGAAATGTCCCTCTTTCCAGCTTTACTGCTCAATTCTTAGTCCTTTGTTTATGCTAGTTTACTATTTAACTGAGGATATGACTTCATCTCTTTTTTTTTTTTCCTTCTGGATTATAGTTGCCTTAAGTTTACATAGCCTAATTCTTGAATTGATTCTGTTTGGCTAGTGGGGTTTTCCTAGTGGTTAGTTTCAGAACTCAGCTCTGTCCTCTAGAAACAAACCTCAAGTTCTGGAATTTCCCCTCCTTGTCCCTCTGCCTCCCACCGTGCCCACGCCTTCCTCCTAACTATACCCATTTTACTCCCTCCTGGACCTCTCCTCCTCTGCTTCCTACTCAGGTCCTCCAGGATTTACACTTCCAGGCCAGTCTCCCCTCCCCCTCACCAGTGCCTCTACAGCTTCCATCCTTTATGCTGCCCTTCCAAAGGACCTCACATAGAAACAGACACACTCTTCTTTCTAAATCCTCTCTTGGGGGAATGAATGTGGGTGGGTTAGCTTCTTCATACTTAACATATCTACTACAAATCAAAGGCACCTGACCTTGGTTAGGAAAAGCCCTTCCTGGGTGCACTGCATGCTCACCTGTAACAGCTCCTTTCTGTTTCTCCTCCACACAGTAGCTAGTCTAGGCCTCTCTCTACCCCATCACACCCTCTCTTCCTTTCCTCCCTGGGCTCTCTCCGAATGGAGGATTCTCTACTGCACTTTTAGAATGTGTCTCCCACCATCTGCCTTAGTGATCTATTTCTTTCTTTATTCATTTATTTATTTCGTGGTACTAGGAATTGAACCCAAGGACATTCTACCTCTGAGCTACACCCAGGGGCTTTCTACCTCTGAGTTACACCTCTAGCCCTTAGTGACATGTTTCTTCAAAATAAGCAACTCCTCTTTTACCTGTTTTAATTCTCCTCTTTTGTATGTCAGATAGTCCCACTACTTGGCAAATTTCCCTCATTATTTCCATCTTTATACTTCTATCTTTTCCTTCCCTCTATTTCTTTCATCTTCATCCAAAAACCTGCTTGCATTACCCACTCTTAAAAAATAAGTTTCTAGATATTTGTTTCTTCCCAATGTCCCTTCCCATGCTTCACTTTCTCTTTGGAGTATAACATTTAGGTTAGAATATTTTCCAATTCCTTTTCATTCCTGAATTCTTCTATTCTGATTTTATAACTTTTTTATATATGCCCTTTGTTAAATCAAACCTGGCTTCAGATATTTCCTAAAAGGAGGAGTTTTTTAAAATCTCCTGGGCGTGGTAGCACATACCTATAATCCCAGTACATGGGAGACTGAGACAGGAGGATCACAGGTTCAAGGCCATCCTCAGTAATTTACTGAGACCCACTCAAACATGTGAGACCCTGTTTCAAAAATAAAATGGGCTGAGGAGGTGTGACTCAGTGGTAGAATGCCCCGGGTTCAGTCCCCAGAACTACCCCCGCCCCCAGAAAAAAAAATCTCAGTCCAAATCAACAGTGTCCCAGCCATCATTGCCTTGACCTCAGAAAGCCTGTTGATGGCTCCCTCAGTGAGCCACTGTGTGCTCTCAGATGAATCAGCTGCCCGAGGACACTAGGGCTTCTGGCCAACCCAGCAGCATTACCGGTAATTACAGCTACCTTGGCTGCTCACCCATCCTGAAGCAGAGAGTGTGATGACACGTATAGGCAGAAAACCAGGTCAAGCACTGGGGCCTGGGAAACGTTAAACATTGAGGAGGAAGCAGAAGTGGTCCTGGAGGGAGGCCAGGAAGAAATGGCAGAGAGCTGGAAGTGATCTTAAAACATACAAGCCAGATCACTTCACCAAGCTGCATAAAACCCTCTCAAAGTCTCCCCTGAGGCATTCAGATAAATTCAAAGTCTCCAAAATGCACTCTTTGTTCCAGCCACACGCTCCAGCGTCTTTGTTCCAGCATCCACCCTGGTTCTGTGCTCACACTGCTGCCTTGTTTAAAAGAGTGATGTCAAAGGTAAGCTGTCAGAGAAGCAGCTGAGGCTGGGGGCAGGGAAGGCTTTCCAGTGGCCATGACAGAACCGTGTGTTGAGGGAGGAGGAAGAGTCTGTTATGGGAAGAAGGGGAAATGGCATTCTATTGGAGGCACTGGAAGAGCATGGTGCTGCTGTAATAAGGCCAAACTGGACATGGCAGAGAGAAAGAAGGACAATGCAGCCAGGCCACTGGTGACCTGTGACAGGACTGCAATGGAGACGGAACTGCTGAGATGCAGGAGAAGCAGGCCCTGCCTGCCAAAGAGTGCTCAGGTGGTAGGGTGGAAACAAAAGCTCCTGCACAGCACCAAGACAGTGATGTGAGCTAGCAGGCCATCGAAACTGCAATGTTTTTGTTGCATGGCTTTTAAAGTGAAAAAAATCACTTGAGTTTTGTTGAACTCAAGTGGTACGGGAGGAATCCCTGATAGGAGGAGTGAAGCTGATCCTTTACTCAATGGAATGGCAGGAAGCAAGAAGGAAGATGCTGATAGGGTGGGTCACTGGGTCCCAAAGAGTCCTACACATAAGATACAATACTTGGATATTACCCTGAGGCCACTGTTTCCCAAAGTGTGGCAGGGTAAACCCCAGTCACTTCAGAGGGTACACAGAAGAACATATTTTAATAGTCACATAATTATTTAAAGGGTACTTGTTTAAAAACAAAACAACTAGCATATTAAACTTCTGATTTCACAGATATTACTGCTAAAAAAAAAATCAAATAAAACCAAGAACAACAATAAAACCCCACTGTGATTTGACTGAAATCATTTAAAGGCAACTACCACAAAGTCAATAGCAATAAAGATGTTGTGAGAATATGGGGATATTTGTGGAGGGAAGAATATGTGTGAATGGCTGAAGCGTGGGGTCCATCACTGTGGGCCATGGTATGCTGGTAGCAGGGGAAAGGCATGGCCAGATCTGGGGATTAGAAGGATCACGGGGATGTCAAGTAGGGAAAGCCAGGAAGAGATAGGGCCAACTAGAAACAAAGGGTTAGTTGTTATGGCAACAACAGTGATCCAGGCAAGAGATGCTCAAAGCCAGCCCCTGGCACAGCAGTAGGCCTAGGGAGAAACCCACCACACACACTCCTCCAGGCACTAAACTAACCCATCTAGCACAGTACTCCCTCCGGGGCTTTGCTTAAGCTTTCTGTGTTGTTATAAACTTGAGCTTAATCACATTTCTTCAGATAGTTTAAAAGAGTTCCTCTTCAACACAAAGCTCTTTTAAGGCTTCACCTCAACAAAGACACCATATTCAAGTTACAAAAACTCATTTAGCCGATAAAGTTGTCATCTCTGAAGAAAAAATGAAAAGAAAGTAAATGATAGAAGTCCTTAGGAGGCAGTGCTTTACCTCAGAGGCACAAAAGCATTGCAGGCTGAAGGAGTAGTAGCAGCTGCAAGTAACTTTCATTTAATGTGTGGATAATCTCATTTATTCTCACCATAACCCCATGAAACACTTACCTTATTATCATTCCTGTATAACAGATAAAGAGACAGATACTACACAAATTAACTGGCCAATGGTCACAGGGCACATTAGGGGTAGACTCAGGATCAATATCAGGTCATTTCATGGTTTTATACAATACGCATTGCCATTTCTTTGTTGGTCAGTCTGACTGTCCTGATTTATGCTAGTTTATAAGAGCCAGTCACTGACAAAGCTGCAGGATTAAGGGATGGAAAACTTAATGGGAAATCTAAGAATTGATGCTAAGAAGAAAACATTATTCTATTAGTCATACCTTAGATGTATGGACTTTAGGTACAACTACAATTGATTTAATTGAATAAAATTCACTACCATTTATAGTGGGATGGGGATTTACTTCACTGTTTCTTCCCCACTTTTTTTTTTTTAGATGGAATCTTCCTATGTTTCCCACAGTGAGCTGGTCTCAAGCTCCTGATCCTTCTACTTCAGCCTCCCAAGCAGCTGGGACAACAGGCTTGAACTACCACACTCAGATCTCCTACTTTTTAAAATACACAGCTGTGAGTAAAGAAAAAATAGCGCACACATTTCTAAGTCAAAGGCTTGAGTTTTTCAATTGGTTCCACCTGCTATGAGCTGGGGCTTTGGGAAAGTTTTTTAATCTCTCCGAGTTTGTAAAATGAAAATAAGAGCCAGGCATGATGGTACATGCCTGTAATTCCAATACTTGGGAGGCTGAAGCAGGAGGATTGTAAATTCAAGGCCAGCCTGGGCAGCCTAGGCAGCTTAGTGAGACTGTCTCAAAAAAAAAAAAAAAATTAAGAATGGCTGGAGATGTAGCTGGGTGGTATAGCTAGCACCCCTGGGTTCAATTCTTAATCACACACACACACACACACACACACACACACACACACACACACACACACCACGCACACACGGTGTCAGGAGCATTACATAGGCAAGGAAGTTCATTCTACTTTTAGACATATCTTTTAGAAAGTCCTTTCTAGTCGGGCATGGTGGCGCACACTTGTAATCCCAGCATTCGGGAGGCTGAGACCGGAGTATCAGGGTTCCAGGCCAGCCTCAGCTACCTAGTGAGGCACTCCGCAACTTAGTGAGACCTGGTTTCAAAATAAAGAATAAAAAAATAGGGCTGGGGGTATAGCTCGGAGGTAGAATGCCCCTGAGTTCAATCCCCAGTACCACAAAAAAAAAAAAAAAAAAAAGAAAGTCCTTTCTATATGTGATGGTCTGAAATGCCACCATATAAACCAATCAATTTGACGAAAATGGCCCAAAGGCTTTAGAGGCATTATTTTCCTATCAGAAGCCGCTTGTCTTATGGGAAAGGGAATTAGGGTAACACACAGCAAAATAAGAGCCATAAACTATTCACTTGGTTTAAATATTATTAAGAGAAGGACTGGGAGTATAGCTCAGTGGCAGAGCAAATGCAAATGCACAGGCCCAGGACTCAATCCCTGGCACACACCACACACACACACACACACACATACACACACACACACAAACACACACACAAATTGTAAATAGGAATCATTAAATAACTTACAGCTATAGCAGTAGAGATTGAACTCAGGGGCATTCTACCTCTGAGCTACACCTGCGGCCTTTTGGGGCTTTTTGTTTGTTTGTTCGTTTTTTTATTCTTTTTTGGAACTGAGGATTGAACCCAAGGTGGTACACTTGCAAGGCAAGCACTTTGTCACTGAGCTATATCTCAGTCCTACACCTAGCTCTTTTTATTTTGAAACAGTGTCTCACTAAATTGGGTTTTTGATGGCCTTGATAAATTGCCCAGGCTGACCTTGAACTTGTGATCCTTCTGTCTCAGCCTCACAAGTGTGGATATGACCACTGTGCCTGGCTTTACCCTTCTTGTGATGTCGTGAGATGACCCAATGCCTACACCACAAGATATAGTGAGTGAATGACAGGCATTGTAACATAGGCTTAGGCTACTATATAAGGGTTATTTAAATGCAAGCACAGAAATACTGCAACAATCAGTCTACAACCCAGACAACTATTAAGCAACTAAGGAAGGGTAGCATATGTAGTAAGAGGATACCAGAAAAAATGGATAATTCATGTCCTGGGCAGGATGAAGGAGGATGGCACCAGATTTCATCATGTTTCTATGAACTGCATACAATTAAAACTGATGAGTTTATACTTCTGGAATTTTCCATTTAATATTTCACAACCACAATTGATGATACTCAACAAACCTGGGAAATGAAACCACAGATTAAGAAGATATTCTAACTTGAAACTTGAAATTTGCAAATAAAGATCTCAAAAGAAAAAGGAAAAGAAAAAAAGAAGAATCCAGCCAGAGAAATAAGGCAAGAGATGGAAATTAAAAAATACAAGTAGGAAAAGAAGAACTGAAATTATCCCTGTTTGCAGATGACATCATCCTATATTTAGAAGATATATTAAAAAAACAAACAAACAAACAAACAAAAAAACTTCAACCAGAAGACTTCTAGGACTCGTAAACAAATTCAGAAAGTAGCTGGATACAAAATCAACTTACAAAATCATTAGCTTTTCTATATACCAATCATGAATCCACTGAAAAAGAAATCCAGAAAATAATTCCATTCACCATAGCCTTAAAAAAAAACAAAAAAACAACTTAGGAATTAATTAGAACAAAGAAGGCAAAAAATTGATGAAAACCTTAGAAGATGGAAAGACTTCCTATATTCATGGACAGGAAGAATAAATACTATAAAAATGGCCATATTACCAAAAGACATATACAGATTCAATGAAATTCCTATTAAAATACCAATGTCATTCTTCAAAGAACTAGAAAAAATTCCTAAAATTCATATGGGAAAATAAAAGACAGAATATCCAAAACAGTTCTCAACAATAAGAACTGTGCTGGAGGCATCATAATACCTGAGTCCAAATTATACTACAGAATTATAGTAATAAAAACAGCATGATATTGGCACAAAACAGACATAGATCAATGGAATAAAATAGAAGATGCAGAAACAAATCCTCAAACTTAGAGCCAGCTGATTTTTAAAAAATATGCCAAAAACATATGCTGGAAAAAAGCCTTTTCAATAAATGGTCCTGGAAAAACTGGTTACCCATGTGTAGGAGATTGGAATTAGACCCCAATATCTCACCCTGCACAAGAGTCAACTCAAGATGGATAAAAGGCCTAGAAATAAGACCATAGACTTTGCAATTATGAGAAGAGGACAGAAGACCAACTCTCCAACATATAGGCAATGGTAGAAATTTTCTCAATAAGACTCCCAAAGCTCAGAAAATAAAAAGGTGGGCCAATAAATGGGATGGCATCTAATTAAAAAGCTTCTGTGCAGCAAAGGAAATAATCAAGAGTCCAAAAAGAGAGCCTACAGAATGAGAGATCTTTGCCAGCCATTCCTTTTTAAGAGTAATATCTAGAATATACAAAAAACTTAACACTAAAAAATCAAATGATTCAATTAAAAACGGGCAATTGAACTGAACAGACATTTCTAAAAGGAAGAACTACACATAGTCAATAAATATATGAGAAAAGGTTCAACATGATTAGCAATCAGGCATGCAAATCAAAACTACACTGAGATTCCATCTAACAAGTTAGAATGGCAATCATCAAGAGTAAAAACAATAATATAAATGCTGGCAAGGATGTGGGGAAATAGGAACCCTTATAAACTGTTGGTGGGATTGTAAATTAGTACAGTCACTATGGAGACCAGTTTGGAGGTCTTCCTCAGAAGACTGGGAATTAGAACCTCCATATGACCCAGCTATAGCACTCTTGGAATTTAAGTCAGAATATTACAGTGATATATGTTTATAGCAGCAAAATTCACAATAGTCAAACCACAGAGCCAGCCTAGGTGTCTGTCAACAGATGAATAGATTATGAAATGGGTATATATATATATACAATGAAATTTTACTCAGACACAAAGAAGGTTTATATCATTTTCAGGAAAAAGAAGGAACAAGAGAAAATTATGATAAAGTGAAATTAGCCAGTCTCAGAAAGTGAAGGGTCATATGTGTTCTCTCATATGTGGACACAAGAGAGATACTGGGAAACTTCAAATAAATGAGAGATAACAGTAGAATACTGTAAGGGGATTTGAGGAGGAAAGTGGGGGGAGGAAATGGGAGACTAGATAAAAGAAACATTCAATCAATCCTATGTACATTCCTGAAGCTATCAATATTAAATTCAATACTGTGGTTGGAGAGGAGGGAGGAGGGCAGGATCCAGAGGGAGGTGGATCAGATGTTGTGCCTGTATCTTTCTCCCACACTAAATCTCAATACAATGTATGGATACAATACACCAATAAAAAAGGAGCACCATGTGAAATGATAGCTATGTGAAGAAGCTTGGCTGTGGTGTATAATTCACAATGCACACAAAAATGAAATCATGTTGCATACCTTGAAGATATACAAATTTTGTCAACTCTACCTCTATAAAAACAACACACTTCTTTGTTTTGGTTTACCAAAAATAGCAGGAAAGCCCTTTTTAGAATCATTACTCAAAACCACAGGTATAGTTATAAAAAGGAAAAGAAATAAAAGCATATATTAATATTAACGCTGGAGGCCTTAGGCTGGCATTCCATAGCCTGGACTCAGAAGCCAATGCATTCCTCTTGAAGTGTTGACCTTTTATTTTTTAAAATTGAACAGTGATCAACAATGAAAAATTTTAAGGAGATCTGACACACAAAATCCATATTTTGGCTTCTTTTGAAAAAAAAAAATGAAAAGATTGAGCAACACCAGGTCCACATTCCCATACAACTATAGAGGTTCACGGCAGCTATTCTTAGAGCAGAGCTCTGTAATTGTCCCTGGCTCCCAGCCTCCCTTGGTTTGCAATAGAGAAATTAATTCCCCTTTATCTGTGAGACCTCCAGAGAATGTCTGAAACCTCAAATAGTACCTATATATAAACTATGTCTTTTCCATACACAGATACTTATGATAAAGTTTAATTTATAAAATATTAATAAATTAATAATAATAAATTAAAAACAATAATAATAAAATAGAACAATTGTAACAATATACTGTAATCAAAGTTTTGTGAATATGGTCTCTCTCTCTTTCAAAACATCATATTGTACTATGTTATATTTTCAAACCATGGTAGACCACGAGTAACTAAAATAACAGAAAATGGCACCTTAGTAAGGGAAACGACTATGATTCCTGTTTCTGCATACTTACTCCCAAATGCTGTGTGCAACATCCATTGGCAAAGATTAATTAGCATGCGGCGGAAACTCAAACAATCCCCAAATTGCTGGCATTAGTTCCTCCACCAGAATGCACAGCCACCACTATGAAGAGCTAACTTATAACAGGGGCAATTTCTTCATGAGTGTAGATCTGGTTGTACTACACATGAGTGTAGGTCTGTCAATGATTTACTCAAGTCATTTGCCAAAGCTGGTTACTGAATTACTGAAAGATGGCTGCTTAATAAGCCACTTCAGGAAGGAGATAAATTCTTAGAATTTTAAGTTGATGAAACAATAGGTACAATGACCAGGAAAGGAATGAAGAGCAAGAAAAACCACTTCAAAACCTTTTAAAGGTGCTTTTAGAAGAGGGAAATTTAAATATTTACATAAGTAACTAGTAATCATGTAACATTTGATCAGTAGTTTCCCAGAATTGGTATTAAACAGGAAAGGGAGAATGATAATTCCTTTGGGGATAGTTTTGGGGACCTTCTGGGGTTTTTTTTCTTAGTAACACTCTCACTTTAAACCACGACAGTAAAATTACAGTATGGGCAGGAGGTGGAGTGAGGGTAGCTCTGTGGTAGAGTGCATGGGCTGTGGAATCTTTAATGATTGTCATTGTTCAACTCTATGATCTTCTTGGCATTGACAGTCATTAAACATTCCAATTTATTTCTGACTCCATTAAAAGTAGAGTGACTTTTGATCAGAAAATTCCACTTAACTATGGTTAAAGATTTTGTGCTAGAATACTAGGTTAGCTAGTAAGTCCTTTAATTTGACCTTTATTCTTCAAGAAAAAATGCAGTTGAGGGCATATTGCTTAGTCATCATTAGATCTTGGACATCTTCATGTTGTAAAATGAATGTAATAGGAGAATTGTTTTTCTTTTTATGATTTTTGCTTCTCATTATAAAAATAAAGCATGCTTTCTAAATGCATGCAGGGTAGAATATTTAACAGGAAAGAAAGACTCTAAGTAAAAGCAATTTACATAACCACGTAACCATATGGTCTATATAGTATTATTAAATTAATCAATGCATAGAAAAAGGCTGAAATGCCACACAAAATAAATAAATAAATTGGAGTTTCTCTGTGGAACAAATTGAAATTTTTCTCTTTTGCATTTCCTTATATTATAAAAGTCAAAAGTCTATATATTTTAGTTATAAGGAATAAACTTTTATAGGCCCATTTATTCATGTATTATAGGCCCATTTATTCAAATATCCATCCAACATTAAGGAATTGTTTGTGTGTGTGTGTGTGTGTGTGTGTGTGTGTGGTGTGTGTGTGTGTGTGTATGTGAGTGTAGTATTGCTAGAGATTGAACCTAAGGGCTTTATACCTCTGAACTATACCCCCAGACCTATTTTATGTTTTATTTTGAAACAGGGTCTCATGAAGTTGCAGAGGCTGGCTGTGAAACTGCCATCCTTCTGTTTTAGCCTCCCAAGTACTTGGATTAACAAGCATGCATTACCACACCTGGCTAACATTCAGAAATATTTATTACATACTAGACATTATCCTTTTTCTCAGACAAAATGTCAAAGACACTGTCCTTGTCCTCAGAAAGCTTAAAGTCAAATAGGAAAAAGGCATATTTCTACAAGAGCATTGTCAGTTTTGTGATTGAAGTGAGAAGACAGTAAAGGGCACCTAAACAAGACAAAGTAAGTTTGCAGAGGGGACATTTGAAGTAGTAAATGAAATGAGGTGGGTATTGAGAGGAGAAAGATCAGTATCTCAGGAATACTACCCATTAAGTCAAATTTACATTTCTTGACATTTAAATATGGCCAGTTGTCCACAGAAGGGTCAGAATAGAAGCAAGAAATCCAAGATATGTTAAACGAGTAGAATAAGCCAGACATAGTAACTAACGTTGTAAGGAGGTGATTGAGAAGCAGGATTATGTCCCCATTCAGCTTCAGAGGCTGAATGACTGGTGGTACCATTTACTCTGAGGGAGAAAAAAAGAGGTACAAGCTGTGAAAACAGGGGCAGGGATAAACCCAGACATTCAAGGCCCAATTTAGGGCATGGTTGGCCTTAAGTTGGTTAGATCCAAGGATCATCCAACTATTTAAGACTAATAGGTATATATGTGTTTATGGCTCAGTAGAAAGTTATATACTGAAAAGAGCTAGAACTGTTTGGCATATAGGAGAAAGTTTTATTACAGATGTAGGTAGTTGTATATATAGTGAGAAAAGAAGAGGATCATTAAGAGGCTGACATTTAAAGAGAAATTTAAGGAAGGAGAAAACTGAGAAGGGATAGTAGAAAAAATAACAGAGGGTACCAAGGATCCTGGAGAAGCAGGCAATGGAGTTAAGTATTATAGAAAGTTAAATAAGAACTAAATAATATTCTTTTGTTTGTCACAATATGAAGAATGCCCAATAGATTCTAGGGTCATAATCCAAATACAAGGAAGCAGTATATTCAAGGAAGGACCTGGGTACTACATCTGGCATCCACTAAATTAAACCATTCATTCTTAGTTAAGTCCATACACTATCATATTTGTTAAACAGAATGCCCTCTTTCTAAGGCTTTAGTTCCTAACATTTCTGAATTTAGAAACTAATATCCATTGCTCTTGTCTGGGGAAAGGGTATCAGACTCCAAATTCCTACCCTACTGCTTCCATGTTGCTCACCAGTCAAGGTAGGTTGGGGAACAACTGAAACTGCCAGTTTGGGGAGAGATCACTCAAGGCTGTATTATTTTAGGAACAAAGAATTTACACAGGTTGAGAAGAGAGAACCACCACCTGAATTCAAAAATAAAATGTTAAAAAAAAGATGCCAACCTATAATGGTCTTATAATTATTGGCTAGGTCCATAAAGTGACCAATATTAGTAAAGCTAGAAATTCAAGTAGATCCACAAAAAAATTAGAAAGGAAAGCCAGTCTACAAAGGGCTTTTAAAATCAAATGAATTGTCTAGCTTTCAGTCCTGAAGGCTTAAGATATTTTTGTGGCAATGGAGTAGGCTCAAAATACTTTTCTTTCTTTTTTTTAAGATTATTATAGCCATAAGTTGCAAAATAGATTTTAAGGGGAAGAACTGCAGAATAGGAGATTGTGTTTTAGATACAAGGTGCTAAGTTCACAATAAGCATGATGTAAAGTAAGGTACCTGGATCTTGTGATGCTGGTTCTGGAGGAAGGGATTTTTTTGTTTGTTTTGTCAGTGTGTTAACTTTCCATCACTGTGATGGAATACCTGAGAGAGTCAGCTTAAAAGAAGAAAGATTATTTTGGCTCACAGTTCCAGATGTTTTAATCCATGGTCATTTGGCTCCATCGCTTTGGGCCTGTGGTCAGGCAGAACACAATGGATGAAGGGCATAGAGGAACAAAGCTGCTCATCTCACAGTGACTGAGGGAGAAGAGGAGGAGGAGGAGGAGGAGGAGGAGGAGGAGGAGGAGAGGAGAAGAAAGGAAGGAGGCAAGATATACCCTTCAAAGGCATGCCCCCAATGACCTACTTCTCGCAACAAAGCTCTCCTTGGAAAGTTTCCACCACTTCCCAATAGCCAGTTAAATTATGGATCTACCAGTGGATGAATCCACTGATAAAGTTAAAGCCTTCATGATCTAATCTCCTCTTACCTCTGAACACTGCGCACTGGGGACCAAGCCTTCAGCACAGGAGCTTTGGGGGGGGGGCATTCCAGACCCAAATAATAGCTGGGGGTAAAGACTGAATGCTCAAAAGTTCAAAGCTAGGTCCAGCCTGCAACTGCATAAAAATATCTAATATCAAAAGGTAGAAAAGAGGAATATATACAGAGAAGAAATTTTAGTCAAGTTCTTCATACAATATTCTAATTGCACCACCTCTATTCAATTAATAAGTACCCACGGAGTGCCATCCATAAAATATCAATTACTTCTTCTCTCTATACACACTGAAATACATCTGTCAGTTTAACAATGTCCAAGGATATGAATGCATTTGGAGATCCTGCCAATTTTCATTCTCAAACTAGCCAAGAAATGACTTGAGGAATATAGAGTATCCTTCTCCAATTCCTATTATAGTGATTTGTCAGCCTAAATAAAGAGGATAATTAATACCATTTCAACTACATTCTCTGGTTTAGGATGAGAATGGCACTTGAAATCAAATGGATTTAAGTATAAATTCTAGATGTGTTGAAACTCTGTGTGTCCCAGTTTCCTTACTGGTAAGATGAAGAATAACACTGCATGCCTCACAGAACTGTTGTAAAGATTAGATGAGATAACCATGCAAAGTGCCATAGTCAGGGAGGATTGCTATTCAGTGTCCTACCTGCCCTCTACAATACAGACCTGGGTAAATGGACAGGTGAACTAGTGGATTAACTACTTTGCTATTTCACTCAGCATTTTTAAGAGTGGCCATCCTACTTTGGATGAAGAAGATATCATAGGAGCATTTTTGTAAAAGTATGTGCTCAACCAGAATAATCTGAGGCATTTTATAAACTTGCAATCCAGGTATCAGAATTACATCAAAAGCCGCCGGGTGTGGTGGCGCACGCTTGTAATCCCAGCATTCGGGAGGCTGAGACCGGAGGATACAGGTTCGTGGCCAGCCTCAGCTACCTAGTAAGGCACTCTGCAACTTAGTGAGACCCGGTTTCAAAATAAAGAATAAAAAATGGGGCTGGGGGTATAGCTCGGAGGTAGAATGCCCCTAAGTTCAATCCCCGGTACCAAAAAAAAAAAAAAAAGAATTACATCAAAAGCCAATGAAACTTAGCACCCATAGTTTTAGAATGGTTTTAAGTTTTCATAGTTTTAAGATTTCAAATGGATGGAATACCATGAAAAACTCAGTATTTGTGACTTTCAGGCTTTGCTCTAAATATTCCAGAACTAAGAGAGAAAACTTTTGAAAAATGAAACAAATATTTTAAAAGAGTTTAAAAATAGATCCTGAGTAGTATCCGCCATCAACTAATTGCTCCTAACAGTATATAAGGTAGTTTTGGTGGCCAAAAGGTTATTAAATGGTATGTTACACTGCTACTATTCAAAATGAGAAAAAGGGGAATGAATCCTGATTTGTATTTACTATAGTAAAAAAAAAAAAACAAAAAACAAAACTGAAAATCAAAGGAGATTGGACTAACATTGTCTTGAAAAATATATATGAATATCTATATATTCTTATAAAAATGTTGTTAGAGATGAAATAAAATCAATTGTATGCTATTATACCAGTACCAAGAAATTAGAAAGAAAATAAAATTTAAAAATTCTATAGAAGCTGATTAAGGCAGTAGAAACAGTGAGCATAAAGCTCTACTCTAGATAGAGCTAAAATCTATGGAAAATACTTAACTAGAATCACCTTACACATATCCAGGGAACTAGCTTTCCATTGAATATCTTTGGGGAAATTTTGAAATAAAGAATGTTGACCCTTTCGTAAAAAGGGGGCTTTGCTTAATTCTACTCTTTGGGGTAGGGAGCTAGGCATCCATACCTACATATTCCTGTGTATATTCCTCATTTTTATTTTGAAAGTTAAAAAAAAAATTCCAACTATAACAAAGTGCTTGGGACTTTCAATTGTGTTAGACATTATGTAAGAAAATATCATATTTTCTAAAACAGAATCAATTTACTCATGATGAGTTTATTTTAAATATGTGTACTGGCACAAAACTGTCTTGACAAAAATGCTGTCTTATAGAAATCAAAGGGCTTGCTGATCTTAATTAGAAACTAACTATAGAAATAGCATCTTAGAATAACTTCAAGTAAATGTAATATAAATTTGCATATCAAGGTATAAGTAAGTTTTCTATAATTAAAGGAGTCACATAAAATAAAAACTCTCAGGTCACTATTGGGCTTACCTTATACTAAACAAATGTTATATAAAAAGCACTCACTCAACTTTTAAATGATTGTGTGTGTGTGTGTGTGTGTGTGTGTGTGTGTGTGTGTGTGTGTGTGTCACTGGGGACTGAACCCAGAGGCATTCTACCTCCAAACTATACCCCCAGCCCTATTTTATTTTTATTTGAAAACAGTGTCTCACTAGGTTGATGAGAATCTTAACTTGCCGAGACTGTCCTCTAACCTGTGATCTTCCCAAGTACCAGGATTACAAGTGTGGGCCACTATGCCGGTCTTAAGTAAAATATTTTAAAGCTAGATTTGTTTCCTTTTTTCCCTACCAAATTGATACTGATAAGGAATCATAATACTTAGATTTTCTGGTACTGGGTGAAAAGGACACTCTTTATGATAGTGAGTATATGAATTGCTACATATTTTCACGTGAAAAATTTATTTAAAGCACTAAACATATTCTTTGACTTGGTAAAGACTACCTGAAGAATATGTAGTATTGTGGGTTTTTTTTTGCGGTACTGGGGATTGAACTCAGGGGCATTCTACCTCTGAGCTACACCCCCAGCCCGATTTTTTATTCTTTATTTTGAAACAGGGTCTCACTAAGTTGCAGAGTGCCTCACTAGGTAGCTGAGGCTGGCCGCGAACCCGGATCCTCTGGTCTCAGCCTCCCGAATGCTGTGATTACAAGCATGCGCCACCACGCCCGGCTTGTAGTATTGTTTATAATGGCAAAATATTTGAAACAAACCATTAGCTCAAGTAGAAACATGACTAAATCAATCAAAAAGCAAAACGATGGTGCTAATTACAGTTTATATATGCATAATAACGTAGTATATTATGTGGAAAATGCACACAACATATTAAGTAGAAAAAGGGTGAATACAAAATAGATTCTTCTCCTTCCTCCTTTGAGCTTATCTATACATCCATGTGTTGCTGAAATTATTTTAGCGTAATTCTTAAATTAAAAAAATTTA